>CAXAKX010000379.1:0-15594 GCA_963969525.1 Ontholestes murinus
GTAGGTTTACGGTAAATTTCAAATGTTAATGATTGATTAGTTTTTGTTATTGAAAGGTCTAGAAATTTAATATTATTAACAATAATATTAAATTTTTAATTAATCAATCATTAACATTTGAAATTTACCGTAAACCTACGTATACTGATCGAGTCATCCCTAACAGTTCTAACCATCCACTAAAACATAAATTGTCTGCGTTTAATTCTATGATTTTTCGAGCCTTTAATATTCCACTGTCAAAACAAGCTTTTAATTCAGAAATTAACATCATAAAAACAATAGCTTCTTCAAATGGGTATTCTTCATCAATCATTGATAAATTAATTAATAAATACAAAATGAAAAACCTTCGTAAATACATATATGCAGGCCAGGTACCACAAAAACATTTAATTTATAAGCCCCTTACCTTCTTTGGTGACATTTCATTAAAAATTAAACATATTTTGTCAAAAC
The DNA here is from genome assembly GCA_963969525.1 of Ontholestes murinus. Classification (NCBI taxonomy): domain Eukaryota; kingdom Metazoa; phylum Arthropoda; class Insecta; order Coleoptera; family Staphylinidae; genus Ontholestes; species Ontholestes murinus. The sequence continues at coordinate 460 of CAXAKX010000379.1, forward strand.
ATAATGTAATAGTAGCTCTAAAACCTTTTAAGAAAATACGCAACATAATTTTTAATCCGAAAACATCAATAGAGAATACTCACAGATCAGGGATATACAAACTTACTTGTGAAAATTGTAAGGGAATATATATAGGGCAATCTGGTCGTAATTTCAATACAAGACTAAAGGAACATCTTCGTTCTTTTCGGCTTAATTTAATTGATAAGTCATCTTTTGCCAGACATATGATTGAAAACAATCATACTTTTGGTAAGGATGTACTGTCAATTATACATTTTGCCGAAAAAGGCCGTAAGATGGACCTCCTGGAGTCTCTAGAAATTTACAAAGCGCGCGCTAATCCGGAAACCCCCGTAATTAACGACCAGGTTGACCTGATATATACCCCCCTTTTTAACGCTGTTGTAAAACCTTAATTTTTAAGCATATATATACCTGTAAATTGTTAGTTTAATTACTTCTAGTTTGATAATGACAAGCTAAAATTGTCGAAACTATAGTCACTAAATAAAGTCCGTGTTATACAAACAAAGTTAAAAAGTTTTTTATTTGTGAAGAATTATGTATAACGAAGTAGAAGCCTCCACCGTTAACAATTACTTCACAAATTCATCAATTAATAATTTCATTTTTACTGCAATGATCTGACTTCTTGAAGCAGAATACAAAAATACTGTATTGAAAAGTAATTAAGATTAGAAACACTTACTTTTGATTTAATGTGGCCGCCAATACTGGACCAGATTGTCGCACTTCAACACCTGGTATTCCAGTAACTTGATTGTTTGTGGTAGTAATTGGATTACAAATATAATACTGTCCGCTAGGTCCGGCCTGTTGAACCATCGATGTTTGTCCATTAGTAAAAATTGTTCCATACCCATTTATACCTTGAGGCACGTTAGGTGACACGTATGTATACTGAGGATTGATAACAAAAGAATTTGCTTGCGGTTTAGGTAGATTAATCGGAATAAGTTGTGCATATTTTAAGTTGGGATCATACGGGTATGGCATTTGCTGCTGGATGACAGATAAAGAAGACCCTACGGGAGGTGATATTGGAATGCATTGCTTTTGGAAATTTGGGTTTAAAGAGCTGTGGTGACTCGATTGAATGTCTTCACTGGCCGAGTTAAATTGTCCCATTTTGGTCTCAGCACTAATCCTTTGATTTATAGTGGGTTGACTTCCAACTTTATTTTCTGCAAACTTTGATATCTCTTCTTCATTATTATTTGATCGAGTAGAATTCTTAGCGTTTCCTAAATTAGATTTTTGTCCTGCATTTTCTTTACCTAATATTTCAGTGGTTTCTTCAACCTGTTGTATATCTTTTACCGTGTTTTCATTATATTGCATACCAACCTTCATTGTATTGTTTGAAAAATCAAAATGTGTATCTAATGACTTGTCTGATTTAGTTTTATTAAAGTTATACTTATCGATACCGTCAGTATAATTAAATTGCCTTCCATCAGATATATTTTCAGGTTTAATAATTGTAGGTAGATCTAACTGAAACGACACTGGTGAACCGAAAGGGTTCTGTTTATCACTTTCTTCATATCCTTGTTGAGGTTTTGGAAACTGTTGATTTGAACTATCTTCTGAGATCATGGGTTTATCAATGCTGTGAGCGGCTCCTGGAGTATTTAACTTATGATTATCTAAATACCTTAAATTGTCTTGGGATAAATTTTGGTCAAATTTATTTTGTGGTATTTGATGCAGTTTAGGATTTGTTTTAATAATATGATGACTAGAAACCATTGGATTTATATTGCTTCCAGGAGGATTAACGTTATGGCTGGGTATCTGAAAATTTCCTTGATGTTCTAGCTGTAGCGAATGATCACCAAAGTTATTTACTTGTGGTTGACTTGCTAAAGAATGTTGAGCTCCGTTAAATGATGACTGGCGATTAAGATTATGCTGGTCGTAGATATAGGGATGAAAGCTTTGCTTATCCTGATAGTGATTTTGTTCTTGAAACAATTTCCTATTCTGATTCATCACATCATCCTGTTGATTAATATTTCCCAAATTCTGAGTATCCAAACCTAACTCTTCCTCTCCTCTATAATCAAATTGGCCATGGTGTCTAAATTTGTTTTGATTATGCCCATTATTTCTTTCGAATCCATTTTCGTTTCCATATTGATCATACATATTAGGGAAATTATTATAGTAATTTCCATGCATGACAGGTTGTTGATGATTACTCAAATCAAAATTGTTTTGTGGATTATTTTGATAATGGTAAGGTTGATTGATTAAATGCGGTAGTTGTTCAGTGTCAATGTTAGGGTACTGATATGGCATAATTTGTCTTTTGGTCTTTTTAAGTTTTGTATATGTGATATTAACGTTGGTTTCATTCAAATCTAATTTTACGTCAGTTTTATTAATGTTGGGCGTTTCCATTTTTGATATTTTTGATGTTACCTAAAAATGATACAAAATTAAATCTGAAAAATTACCTTTACGGTAGCAAATAAATATATTTAATTATAAAAAGATTACCTGTAATGGACCACTTTCTGTTGTTTCATAAGTAGAATATTCAGTTTTTTCATCTTCACTGCCACTATCATTCTCTTCATCAGATTGATTATTCACTTTTCCTTCGGAATTTCCGTTAATAATTATTGGAGATAAATTGTTTTCATTCTTTTGAATAATTTGAAAAGTTACTCCATTATTTAGTTTTTTCTCCTTCTTTAAAACCTTATCCATTTGTAGTAAATTATCGACATCTACTTCAATTCCTTGATGATTCATTTTTATTGTTGATCTTTCTGAATTTCCATTTTCAGTACTTGATATTTCATTATTATTATTATCTATGAAGTTGGAACTAAGACGATTAAGAATACTAATTGGATCTATGTTTATGTGAAAACCATTATTATCAAACTTTTTCAATTTTTGATTTTCTTCTGGAATTATTCCCAAATGATCCTTATTTTGCTTAAGTACATTTTCAGCTTTATGAACCAGAATGTCCGGTAGGTCTTTAATGACTTTTAACTTTGGTGCAATATTATTTTCAATATCAATTAAATTACTTCCAATTTTTTGTATAGCGGGCTTTATTTTTTCTTTAATATTTTGAAACTTATCTCCTATATTCTCACTTATTTCGTTAAATTTTGTTAGAAATGTATTTTCTATTTTTTCAAAATCACTTCCCAAATTATCTTTTGGTGGTGCATCTAACACATTTTTAATTTTCTCAACGTTATCTTGTATTTTGTTTGTGTTAGCTATAATTTTAGGAGAACTTTCAATAGATTTATGATCTTCAAAATTCGTTAATATTTCATGTGGTTTATAGTTTAAAGCAGAATCTTGTACATTTAAATCTGGTTGTATAATGACTTCTTCATTCTTTTGAATCATTTTTTCTCTTGGAAAATTTATGTATTTTTCAAATTCAAACTGCGGTGTCTTTAATTCAAAATTTTGTTTAAATTTCGGGAAAGGAAATAAAAACATCGTAGAAATTAAGTTGTCATCTGAAATTTTGCTTTCGGGGGCTGAATTAATTGATTTTTCTTCGATATTCATTTGTTCATCATTTAAATATAGTGGTCTATGTTGAGTTTGTAATGTATCAAAATTTTTGAAAAAATCTATTGGATCAAAATCATCTATTTCATCAAAATGGCTTCTTGATTGTTCTAAAAAATCATTCTTATTTAAATCTACGATATTCATTAAGTCTAAGAACTCATTATTTTTATCATGTACTGTGTTTTCTCCTTCTAATTGTTCTTGAATATTGTTAAGCGTTCTAAAGTTATTGGGAAGTACGCTATCTTCGATATTCTTTAAATCAAAAGTGTCGTCTAAAAAAATTGGAGGCAAGTTTTCATGATTATTAACATTAATTTTATACGCGTCGAATTTTAAATTAGGTGTTCTGATATGTACTTCCTTAGGTTGTAAATTATTTACAGCGGAAAATTTTCTTTGATTTGAAGAATCTAATTTTAAAATATCAGAAAAGCTATTTAAAACCTTTTCTATCGGATATTCTATATTTCGAAAATTTGATGATTCATCTTGCATTGGTGATTCAATATTTTGAGTCAAATCACTCCGTACTGGAAAATTCATTTTTTCACTTCCTAAAAAATACTCATCATCTTGTGCCGATGATTGAAAACCTTTATCGTGGTGTTTATTAAGTTCTAATAAATTGGGAATACTTTCAAAATGATATTGAGTATTAATTAAATCGTTATTGTCTAAAACCTTTCGCAGCCAATTTTCTTCTATTCGGGAATATTCTTCCTCGCGTTTCTTAATTTCGTCAACTATTTCCTTCACATTGCATGGCTTCTTTTCGGTATCATTGTTGTTTGTTTTTAAATTGATGCAACATGTTTCCACGGTTTGCTCAAACTTGCATTTCTGTAGTTGTTCCAAGTTTAAGGAAACAAAATCAATTATGCTATTTTGGATATCGTTTGAAACCGATTTTGAATTATCTTTCAAAAAAACATCTTTATTTAAAACTGAAGTCGATTCGATATTATTGGAATCATGATTAAATTTGTTATTAGTAATTAAATTGTCATGATTTAATAATGGATCTTCGTTATTTAGTATTAATGATTGATCAGGTTCGTTGATGTTAATAAATGGAATGTAGGTTTGGTCCATTTCATTCTGAGATAATGAATTTGTTGATGGTATTGGTTCGTAAGATTCAATATCATTTGCAAGATTTATATCTTGAAGAAGGTCGTTTTCTAAAAAGTAAGATTAAATTGTTTTACAAATAATAAACGCATGTAAAAAGTAATAACTTACCATTTACGTTGAACTCAGTTTCATCATTACGACCTTGAAATTTTGAGATTTCAGGAATGTTGAAAGAAGGTTCATCGCTGTAGCTCCAGTATTCTTGATTTGGATGATTGGGGAATTTGTTATATACCCGTGTTTTTTGCTCGATTGGTTCTAAAAATATTTATTTTTGCATGTCATAAATCCTTTAAAACTTTATAATTATTTGTTTTGCAGATACAGATTTTTTGTACTATTAAACATTAAGATTTTTAGTAGGTTATTAGAGAAAATAAAGTATATTAGTATTAAAAAAAGGTAAAGCGCCAAAGTATGTTAGGTTTTATCAAACTTAAATTATTTATATTGACATATTTTGACAATAAGATACAAACATACGTCACATAATAACGGTCGCAACCACCCTCATGCTCAATGAAGATACAAACCTTATCTACAATTTTGGTAATACAATTGTATTAAGTATTTCTATATATAATCAATATTGCTAATGATATCCATTAAGTACAGAAATGATCCTTAAAACTTTGATGATATTTTACTTTTCATCTCATAATTGTGCATAGGGAGTCTATAGGATAATATAATTTATTGCAGAAATATAAAATATATGTAATTATATGTAAATATTGGATTGATTGGTTTAGCTTCATGCACACTGCTTCATTTTGGCTTCATCAAGTAGATTAGTAATCATTACGTAATATATAAAATAATTTTTAATCTAATTCAGGTATTTGGAAGAGTATTATTAGTACAGTGATTCCAAATTTTGGAAGATGGAATACAGGTCGAGAAATGGATAAAATATGCGATAGATGTCGCCACGTAAATCAGCAGGTAATGCAGACGCGGTTGTCGGTGCTGAGCTTACTGAGAAGCTTTATTTCGCCTGTCGAAGAGTGATATTTTATGAAGGACATAAACGCAGATCTCGCTAACATGCAAGGCATTCTGTACAGTAAGACAAAACTAAACTCAATTATTTCTATTCATTCAGAGGCAATGATATGATTATTATGAAATATCCTAATATTTCTACAAAAAAAATATCGTAAGTTTTGTTTCCATAAATTTAGCTTTAGTAGCTACAAAGAAAATCAAAGAGAATGAATACTGGTTCAATCTTTTGATCATATAAAGCTAAGAAAATAGCCAAAATGTTGAAGAATAGAAAACATCGAGCAAAATCTGGTCTTTATTCATTCATAGATTCAAAATAATTTTGGTGACTATGACATAATCTCCAGTTGCTACCTATTGGCAAAATTGCTAAATAGGTAAAGTATAAAAAATAGAAAAATATCGAGCCAATTTTGACTTTTATCGATTCATACATTCAAGGCTTTGGTGTCTATAGAATAATTTCTAGTTGCTATCTATTGAGATAATTGCTAAATTTTAAAGAATTTGCACCTTAATTAATTTATAGATTGAAACATATCAAACAAATGCAGACCATTATTCATTCATAGATTTACAGTTTTCTTGTGTATAGTATAATCTTAAGTTGCTATCTAATGAGAAATATATGGAGCAAATTTAGACCTTTTCTCATTCATAAATTCGAAGTTTTGCTGTCATTAATTACTACCTATTTCCAAAATGTAAGAATACATACACATCTAGCAAATTCAGATCTTCATTCATATACAGATTGAAAGTTTTGTCTATTGGATAAATTACAGTTGCTTTATATTGAGAAAATTGCTAAAATAATGAATAATAGAAAAATATCGAGAAAATTAAAACTTAATTCATTCATTTCTATTGAGAAAATTTCCACTTTGAAGAATAGAAAGATATCAACTCAGATGTTCATTCATTTATAGATTCAAATTTTTGGTATCTATAATTGAGGAATTTGTCTAAACATTAAAGATTAGAAACATACCTATTAAATTCAGACCTATTTTCACTTACAGATTCAAAGTATTTAGTGTCTGTGATACAAACTTCAGTTGCTATCTGTAAATTCTAAACAGGAAGCAATTTTCCAATTGATTTTGATTGCTTTCTAAATCTGATTCTGATTATATTGCATTTAAAGAATATTTCTGATACCTACAACATAACTTTTTTTAATTAAGTCTTAAAATTTATTTAAGTTTAGCTTTAGTAGCTAGAAGAGAAAACAAGAATGAACTGAAATTGATTAAATGTACTGATCCTACGAAGCTGAGAAAATAGCCAAAATTTGAAGCATAGAAAAATATCGAGGAAGGTCAGACTTCCCTAAAATTTCATACATTGTAAGTTTCTATTTTGATATCTACAGTAAAAATCTAGTCTTTAACTGCGAGTACTAAGCATGTAGAAATTTTGATTGCTTTGTAGATCGGATTATTGATTATATTGCATTTAAATAATGTGGTTTCCTTTATGGAGCAGATGATTTATATATATCTACAGTTTTTATTTTGGCATCTACATTAGAAATTCAAGTAAGGATTTTTTTTCTCGATATTTTTCTAGATTTGAAAAATATTACAAAACTTTTCAAACAAAAGTTAAAGGGAATAAGGGTTTATAACGTGTGGAAAAAAAATAAAAATTATTTGCGAAGAAAGTGTTAGTGTTCCATTCCAAGTTGTAACAAATATATTAAGGTCTTAAAGAAAACGTTGCTTTATATGTATGATCACATGATTAGTGACGTGATATAGAAGTTTTATTCTGTGTCGACAGTAATCAGGAATAGGATACTTACAATGTTGGTATTTAATCTGTGAATCTTGCATTTAACACAAACATTCTAATTGCGTGTTTATAAACCGTAATTATATACCGTGTGTCCCGTTTCAAGATGCATCATAGGTAATTCCAATGTAAAATTTTCCATTGCAATTTATACTCTATTATTGAATCTAATTGATCAGAATCAAATTAAAATTGTTCTCTTCTTTATTAACGATATTTCAAATTCCGGTTTTTCCTTTCCTTATTCATTATTATGCAAAAAAAGATGATGAAAATTGAACAAAAAAATCATCAACTACTATTTTGATTTTGAAAAGTCAGTACATGACATTTAAAATTATAGCCGGCATGTTCAAATGCACAAATTCATTATTCTTTTTAAAACGAGTTAACTTTAAAGGTATAATTATCCTAAAAATAATAGGACTTCACTTACTGTTTCTAATTTATTTTGTACCAAATTTGAAAATAAAAATATTTATGTAAATAAAGAACGAAAAGAAACTAAATTTTCGAATAGGAGTTATGTCTGTTATTTTGTAAATGCTTATTTTTGCATTTGTTTGCTTTGCTCCTTTATGTGTGGTGTATCGTTCGATATAAGAACGGATTAAGTCATATCCAAATATGACTTAATCTTTTCTCATAGCAAACAATGTAATAATGTACACAAAAGTGTGGAATAAGTTCATGCAAAAAAAGCATTTTAAAAACAACAGACAAGATCCTTTTCGAAACTATTCAAATTTATTGGCAATAAACGCAGTAAATATAACATTAAATGCAAGTAAGTTGACTTGAAAATGTAATAACAGCAAAAATTTTATTAATAAAAAAAATATCAAACACTCAAAATGAAGTCGAATAGAATACTAAAAAAATAAAAAATGTGTTTTTGAAGGTGTATGACATTTAGTTTAGTTTATTATATTTTAGCTTCATTCCAACAGAATAAAATACAAAAATATTAAAGAAAACATACAAAAATTTGAATGGATGAAGCTGGGCGGAGTTCATGCTGCTGCGATGATCTTCCACTCTGACCTTTTTCTTTCTGGTAGATAGTGAGAGTCTCTATTTCTTTCTATTTACCATTATTTTTTGCCATAATTTAGGCCTATTTCCATCTTTTTGGAGATGGGATTTACTTATAAGGTACTGTTTGATTGTGTATTTAAAAGCAATTTCGGATAGATGTTTTACTAGTGTAATAAAAATAATGTTTTTGATTTAAATGAAATACTCAATTTTCCATTTCTTGCCATACAATAGTCTAGTCTATTATAACGTTACGATTTTCTAGAATTAATATTTCTCCAGACGTCTGTTATAAGATGTTTTAATCGTTCTAAATTTCCGATTTTGTTGAAATTATAAATTCTGTCTTTTAAAGTGGGCCATAGAAAAAAGTCTCAGGGACTTAAGACTTCCCCCGCTAGTGTACTATTCATTAGAAAGGCCATTGTACTATTGTGAGTTGTGAATGGTGATTGCGACTACTAATAATGTTTTATTAAATGATTTTATTTAGTAATAAATATAAATTTAATTTGCCTTAAAAACCAACAACACTATTTTTTAATATTTCCAGTTTTTGTGGATATTGAGTTCTTAATATTTGTTTGTTTGTTTGTTATTTTCACCACATAAAAAGTATATTTATCTGTAAAACACACACGATTTGGAAACCTCTCGTCCTCGTTACACTTTTCCAATACAATTTCGCAAAATTTAGATCTTGAATCAGAATTAACAGCAGATCTTGATGATTTTGGCTTTTGTAAAGTCGGTATTAGCTCATATATTTCGAAACTACTTTTCTTACACTTAATGTTGGATGTACTGTTTATTATTGATGATTAAATTTGTTCTCTTGTTGTTCCTAACAATATTTTCATCATTCACACAATCATTCTCCTTAAATTTCTGAATAATTCTATTAACTGTTGATTGACAGGACACTGGTTTTCAAAATGTATACTAAATAAGTCGCAAATAGTAAGCCAAGAATGCTATAAATTCATTTGATGATCTCAACTTTTTCTTTTGTGGTGAAAACACAAACACTCAGTTTGATTAATATAATTATTTTCTTTATTCTTTATAACTTTGTTTTTCTTGCTTATAACATATTAACAAAAGCATACACAAATTAATAATACACGTACAACAAATTTAGACCGCAAGAATATTTGTTTGTAGCCTAATGAATTTAAATGATAAACACAAACTTTTCACTATTGAGGATATATTTTAGAATAAATAAAACTAAAGATAAAATAAAAATGAAACCTTAAAAATATCGTTGATAGGTAACGAAATTATTATAATTTTATTCTGATAATTTTCGTTCAATAATAGAGATACTAACTGCAATTAAAATTTTCACATGGGAAATCTATTTAAATACTACATTTTTTAAGAAAAGTTTTGTATTTTTCTTTAGTTCCCTTTTTTAGATATCCAACAGTAATCTGTCAAAATTTTTCTGTTTTAATTACAACAAACAAATAAAATACATTTTATTGCTAGGCACTGACTTCAGTGCCTATATTATGAATTACCGCGTAGTAATGGTCGCAACCATAATCATGATTAATAATTTTATTGCAATGTGATAAGAAATTGCTTCTTTACAATTTGATTTATTAAAGAGAATTCTTGTTACTACGTGGTAATCCATACTTACACTATATTGAAAAATTTACTATGCTTTAACCACAAGAAATAATTTGTGGTTTAAATTCAGTTTTGCTCAAAAAGTTTTTGTTACATTGCAGTATCTAGAAAATTACGTGGCTTTGACTTTATTTTTTAAAATGCATAAAATCGTTTACAGCTCTTGTTTTTAAAATAATTTCTTTTTTTGTTTGATCTAAAAGGCATCGTTGAACAAACTTGAGTCCTAATGAATTATACAGGGTGTTTCTGTGAATTATTAAAAAAATCTTCAAATAAACAAGATACAGCAATCAAAGTTATGAAATTTTAACACATTTTTCTAAATATTTTCAATACTGTTCGTGCTAGAATGTTGAAATTTGGTACAGCCTAAACTAATATCAAGTAAATTCTTTCACTTCGATTGGACCGCGGGAACCAAGCTATACAGGGTGTTCCTAAAATTTGTTTGCTCGTAATGTTCAATGTAAGGTTTGCTGATACCAAAAATTTGCTATTTACAGAATACTTTCTCTATATTACTTATATTAAAGCAAAACTACTTAGTTAAAATCATAGTTTTCAAAATAATTATTGTTTGAATGCCAGTATAGGACTATTTGGTCACTCAGCAAAATATAAATTTCGTAACAATATTAAAGTTGCTCATAAAACCGTCACTTAAAAAAAAAGGCTTATTTGCCAGCTATTTGGTGGGGAGTACTGAGGTACGTTTCACATTACCGAGAATACAGTAATATCTCTACTAAAAATTGTCTCTTTCAAAAATAAGACAAGTTAGAAAATAAAATGTTAAATAACCAATTGAGAGCCAATAATGAAAATAAACTACAATATGGTAATCTCAAACAGTTATTGCCAAAGGGATGTAGAATTTTGTAAATGTAATTTAGCTAAATAAGGTGCGTACCGCATGACAACCGCACATGAAGAGATTACTTAGCTCTTCTACGTGAGAAATTTAAATAAGGCGGCAAGCGTCTTCAGAGAAATTCAATATGAGATGGTAAACTATGCTCAAAATGTTAAAGTGAGGTAGTGTATTTATGTATGTGTGTTATGTATTTTTTAATAGATCTTGTAAAGGAAATAAACTAAACTAAACTAAACTAAAATATAAGAACGTATCCAAAGACGCCCAAAAATTGCGAGAACTAAGAAACTAATGACCGTGAATATTTCATTCAAAGTATCCAAGAGACCAGGACTCAAGTTGATTTATAGTGCCATCGAAGAAGAAGAAGATTTTTGCAAAATATCACAGCATGTGATATATAAAAATTTAAAGATAGAATTGACAGCGCATGTAATTTAATAGCTACTAAGATAGCGTTACGTATTAAGAAATCCAGAGTATTTGAATCAAAAATTCTAGACACAATAAATAAGTTTAACAGCTAATAAATTAAACATATTAACATTATAATTATTTCCCATATCACTAAAATTATTCGTAGAGCGCTAAGAGGCAAAGATTTTTACTAAATTTTCAATTATAGGTATCATACTTGAAATTATAATATAAAGGAGGTAAACAAAGTATTTTGACGGAAATAACATATGTTAATCTAGTTCATAATTTGGCTTTGACAAAAACAAAATCACTCAATAAGTCTCCGAAGAAAAACATATTTTGTTTTAGAAATATCACTTTATTTATCAATATACTCTTATTCAAAAGAGATAAATTCATTCCAACACTCCTTTAACTTTTAGATGTCCTTAATGTAAAACGATTTGTTTTTGCTCTCAAAATAAGCCTCAGCTTCGACAATCACTTCTTCATTTGAGCCAAATTTCTCTCCCTGGAACATTTTTTCATGTTTGCAAAAACCACTAGTCGCTGAGGACCAAATCTAAAGAGTACAGTGGGCGGGAAGGCAATTCAAAGAATTCAAACCGAAATTCATTCATTTTCATCATTGTTTTTATCAACTTCATGGTGCTGGTGAAACAGCACTTTTTTCTATTACATCTGGATCCGCATTTTCATGATTTCTGCACTCAATTAATCCAATAATGTCATGTAGCATCACTCTTGGTAGTTTTGCCTTTCTCTAAATAGTCAATGAACAAAATTCCACCCCAAAATACGGATGCCATAATTTTGCCACCCGACTTTTGAGCTTTTGGTCGCTTTGGACGATTTTCACCGGTTGCTGTCCACTTAGCTGACGATTTTTTTAATTCAGTCGTGGATCCATGTTTCGTCCATTGTCATATCAACGCAAGAAATCTTTTTCATTTACCTTGGACAGCTCCAAACAGCGCTCTGAATCGTCGACGCGTTGTTAGTTTTGGTCCGGTGGGAGCAAATGCCCCAAAAGTTGATTCCGAAGCAACTTGCGCATGCCCAAATTTTCTTGTAAAATTGTAAAGATACTAGATTCTGATATTTTCAAGGTGTCAGCTGTTTCACACAACTTCATTTTATGGCCCTTTAAAACTCTTTTGTGTGTTTCGGAACAACTACTGATTTTGGGCGACTAGAGCGTCCATCAGCATCGATGCTTGTACGACCGCGTTTAACTTTGACATAGCAGTTAATAATAGTTGATTTCAATGGTGCAGAGTTCCCAAAATGCTTATCAAGCCACTCCAACAGTATTTTTCTCCATCAAAAAACATTGTTTGATCAACACACGAAATTTCTTTATTCTCTATCCATTATCTTGAAAATTACAAAACTGTGATAACTAAAACGACTGTAACTTCTAAACTAATGGTCAGAATTCCATGAAATTGTGACGCATACTGTTTGGAGGTTAGTATTATCCATTACGATGGTCTGTCAACAATACTTCTATATAATACTAATTGAGTGAAGAATTATAATAAGAATTTGCAGAAATAATTTACAAACAACAAAATCTTTCATGATCTGAGATATTACAAGGTGGTTACATCAAACTGTTAAACTATTTAAATAATAATTATATATAAAAGCCTTGCTTAAATATTATAATAATCCTTCAATCGAAAATTTACATTTTATATGTAAATTTTATAAAAGATTTTTTGCATTTAATAATTCAAAATATCCAGATTAACTTATATTAACATTATTTTATTAATTTAAAAATACAAAAAAAATAAGACTACAAAAAAAAAAATTTGAAACAACTACTTCTCTAGCTAATACCTCGACAGACATTGAATTATCTATTGACTACTTACTTGGAATTGTTTAGATTTAGATGATTTTTCGTTGATCTAGATCCAAACAATTTTCGAAATTCAAAAGCTATATTAAGATTATAAAGTGAAAGAGATAGATTCAAAGTTATCTGTATTATATTTTATATTTTTCTTATAAATGGTTAGTGTCCGTCAACAAAGTTATTATGATTATTATTATTATTGTTTATGCATTTTTCAGCAACCAGTTAACTTTAGTCATATTCTTATTTAAAAATGTCCTTGCATCTATAAAAATACTAGTTACAGTCTTAAATAATATAATTATATTTTTGGTTAGCATTAAAAACTTTCTTTTGAAAACACATGTATATATGTGACTATACCTTAAATAAAACCTACATAAATGTAAACCTATGAGTAAGATCCACCACAATTTATAACTTGTATGTTTTCAAATGTTGCTTCCTAATAACTTGTTTGTAAGTGTTTGGCATTGACTATAAACGTTAATAAAAATCTCATTAGTGAAATTAAAATCACACACACAACGACACTGACACCCCGTGAAGTAATGCCAGACGGCGGTTCCGCGGGGTGGCACACATACACACACTCATCGACGCATACGACACCCTACACCCCGTGAAGTAATGCCAATTGGGGAGGTGGTTTTTAGTGCGTATACCAGTAGTTCTGGGGAGTTCCACACTCTGTCTATAAAAGATTTTCAACCTCCCAGTCACAAAAAAAAATATATATAATGGTTATGCCTCAGTATGTGCAAATTATATTTTTGTAGAAATTATGATTGGTGACTAGTTATAGATAAGAGAAATATAGTTTTTTGTTTTTAGTTAGTATTATATAATTGTTACTAACCTTGCCGAAAAATCAAGATAAAAACCATTGTACCAAAACCAACGAATAAAAATACCGCCAGTATTTTAAAAAGTGTATTCCTTACGGTGTTCTTATCAAATTTCTTCACGCTAGAATCTAATTTAAAATTATATATATACAAATATATAATTTAATTGCCACGCTGACATACCTGAATATCCACTTAATTCGGAAAGTCTTCTTAAGTCAATATCCGTCATCCCTTCCGGTTCCTCGAACCTTTTCGGGCTCGGCGACTTTTCCGTCGAATTTTCCCGAAACGTAACATTTTTCCCACTAACCATTTAGGCACACCACACGACAATATTATCTTAAGGAACGATCGGAAAGAAACTGAAGCCGATATGCAGAATAAGTGCATTCGGAGTCGCACCAGTTGCGAAAACGCGCCATCATCGAAAATTTTTGTGGGTCAGCACTAAGCGATGGCTTATTGTTGTGGTGCTGAGAAATCATACTAGAAAATTATTATTTCAACGATGATACCGGAATATTATTTGAAACTGAGGATTAATTTCGGCGTATCCCCTTCGGTGTAGGGCGTAAATCCAGACAAATAGTACAAAACAAATTAGACCGGTTGTAATAAATGGTCCTTTTTAAATTTCCATTATCGGTATGATCTGAAAATTATTGCAGTGAATAAATTATTCTTTTTTCCGGACGTCGGCTGTGGAAATATTTGCATGTCCAGTAATAATTTTCAATATTTTATAAGCGCACAAAAATGCATTTTAGCGGTAGTTGTGATTGACATTTTTCGATTAACTTTATATTTATGTCAGCGATGAAAATCCGCAATTTATGGCGTGTGTTTATATACATACAAAATTGGTAGGGCATTTATTGGAATTTCATGCAAATTATTAATAAAAAAAAAGTCCGCCG
>CAXAKX010000380.1:0-51827 GCA_963969525.1 Ontholestes murinus
CTACCAGCTGCGCCATTCAGGCCCAGTGAATGGCGCAGCTGGTAGCGTGCTCGGCTAGAAACCGGGAGGCCGCAGGTTCGAATCCTGCTTCAGGTACATCTTTTTAATAATACATAAAATTTGCTAAAATGCCAATTGCATTAAAATATTTCAAATATATCTATATATATATAACTATCTTGAGGAGAGGCTTCAGGTAGAGCACTGATTTTATAAAATATATCTTTGTCTGCTAGAGAAGTGACAATATCAATAAAACATACATGCTATCATAATTAAAATAATCTGTTCAGCTGCTTCTGTTTGATATCAAGATAACTGCTAGAGAAGGTTGCCAGCAGCAATATATATTCGGATAGTGGCAACTTCCCATTATGAAATGTATGCAAAAAAACATCACCATTTCGTTATTTGTGGTGGCACGGAATTAAGTATTTGTCTAAAATACGTAGAGGTTGGTACATTCAACCATAAAATCAAAGAGTTCTCTGGTGAAATATTTATCCAAAAACTATCGTGGACTTTTATGTTTTGATCTTTAGCTTTTCTTGGTGGCATTAAATTTGAGTGAATAAATAAGCCACATATTTCACCCAAGGAATATGTTTCTTTTTGGCTAGTTAATTTCCATACATAAAAGGATTTACTTTAAATTTCTGGAGGCACCCATACCCTTCTTTTTCAACGACTTATTCCCCAGAGTTTTTGCAGTAACTGCACTTCCATTTCGTTCACAGATTTGCGATCACTAGCTATACATGTTGGCGTTTTCATCCAGTACTTTATCTCCAGATTCATCGTCTTAATTAACAACCGGATTCCGCGTTCTCATTATACAAAATATTGAGGTTGGGATTATCGTCCATAAGCAGCTACAATTCTGCTTTAGCTAGAGGTCTTTGGTAACGACTTAAGTCATCTGTGTAACATGGGGTAAGAATCAGAGGGTGAGGTTATACCAACCTTCAAAAGGGGATCTATTGTTGTTCAAAAATACTTTTATATTATTGGGGTTGGCTGATTCAAATTCAAATGTTATTTTGTACTTTATCCCTAATGTTCGCCGTAAAGTATTTACGAAGTAGGTTGACAAATGAAATCGCTTTGCCAGCATCACTAATGTTTCATGTTTTATTGTGATTTGATAGTTTCGTCACAAAGTACAAAATACGTCAACGCATATCAAACTATCATGCCTAATAATGGATATTTTATTTCAAATAAAAACTAATATATATGTACACTGATTGAAAGTGTAAGAATTGAAAGAGCACTTAATATTGTATAAAATTGGATTACAATCAATATAAACACATTGTGCCTAGTTGAAATATAATGGACATATTTATTGATCCGCAAATGTTGTATTTTTATCCATACTTGTACTATTAATATATAATCATCACCCAATGAGAATTACCACCCGCAGCCTACAAGAAAACTTGTGAACTTCGCCTTCAAGGTCTATGCTTAAAAATTTAAAGTGATTTAGTGAATTTATGTATGTATTTTACGTATTTTTCTTAATAGACCTTGCAAAGCATATAAACTAAACTAAACTGGCATTATTACATTATTAACCGAAGTTTAAAGAACCATAAAACATAGTAAATATTGACGACGCAATCATTCTTTCAAGTCCAACAAATTGCACCGATGTGTATATACAAAATTACACGAATTTTCAATATTTACCACCCAAGCAAAAACACCTATTGACAATAAACGTGAACAATGTTGAAACAAAGCATTTATTGGGGGAACTCCTGAGGCGGTTTTAGCTTCGTTCCGGCGAATCCAGTTACCCCATAATCGAATTATTCGGCTTCATCACCTCCTAGCCGAGTTTCGCGTCAAAGCTGCCGTTTATAATTTTAATTGGACGCAAGAACATTTCAGATATAATTTCGTTCCAGCATTATGGATCTATTGTTATCGGCTTAACTACTCAGTCGTTATCAGTGAATGCAATTATATGTATTATGTTTTGCAGATACATTATTTAAATTAAAAATGTTTGAAAGATACTTATATTTGTAAGAAACTACTTTTTAATTTACGTGAAGAATAAATTAAAGAATGTGCTAAGAAAGGTTTTTATTATGCATATAATTTAAAAATAATTATAGCAATATTCGGGGTGGAATTAAATTCTGCTACTTAGAGAAGTTACAACGTTTAAAAAATCTTAGCGTAACTAAAATCTACAACTGCACCCAAGAAATTGAAATTAAGTTTCATTTGACGTTAGTAGTCACTTTACTAATATTTCTGCAGATTAATGCCATTAAATAGCATAAGCTATTTTAGATCAATTTAATAGTAACCCTATTGCAAAATTAGAATTATCCAACGCACTCGATTTTTTTGTGAATGAAACTTATCTGCAATTTAATAATAAATATAATTAACGAAGTAACGAATTAGCAATTGGTTTCCCTCTGAATTTCTTGTTAACAGATATTTACATGTCAAATAAAGAAGAACATTTTTGGTTCGAATTTTACACATATATCATTTTGGTTTAGATACTAGATGATATAATAAAATGTATTAAAATCCTTTAGTTCGTTGTAGAAAATTAAATAATAAATTTAAAAATACGAAAACATTTCGTGAATCTACAACAATGAGTCTTACTAAGACTACAAAACAAATTAATTTGAAACAACTACTTCTCTAGCTAATACTTCGACAGACATTGACTCCTGATTCAATGTCTGTCGAAGTATTAGCTAGAGAAGTAGTTGTTTCAAATTAATTTGTTTTGTAGTCTTAGTAAGACTCATTGTTGTAGATTCACGAAATGTTTTCGTATTTTTAAATTTATTAGATGATATTATGGCGCATTTTAGTAGTAGTGGTAGTAAATTCAATATTTATTCACTGCATTCGTGGTGAAACGAAATTATAAAATTAGTTAATTTTAGATCTAAATATTTAATATTGTTATTAGTTTCTGATTCTACGGTGAATTTTATTTTTGGGTGCAGGTTATTAATAAAATCTAAGAAGTGTGTTAGTTGCCTATCACTTCCTACAAAACAAGCCAAGATATCATCGACGTAACGATACAACATTTTAATGTGTTTTTTGTCTAAAGGGGAATTTAAAATACTGTTCGTTAAATTGTTCATGAATATTTCGGCTAACAGTGCGCTCTATGCGCTTTAAGAGAGCGCATACACATGAACCTTCGTGATGAAGTTTTCTACTGATATGGATCAGATATTTGTCTTTTTCTCGAGAGTCCTTAAAGGACGTCGGGAGTAGCCTAATTAAAATTTGTTTAGAACCAAACAGTGGTTTCGATTTTGGAGATGAAGCCATCGTTTACACTCGGATTTTGATGGCCGCTCTAGTTGATCAGCAAATATCTTTAATAAAGTTTATATAAGCAAACCCCTTCTTTCCATGCAACTTGCTAGGATGTCTTTTCTTAAACGACTTCAAAACTTTCAACATATTGTAGAGTTTTATTCATTGCTTTTTCAAAAAAGGGTAAATGAAAATAATTTTTAAGTTTTTATACCACTATTTATTATATAATATACAAAAACAAAGTTTGCAATATATTATCAATTTTGACACAACTATAGTTTCGACCTTCGCAGGTCATTATCAAGTGTTGAATGAAGAAGAATAGAGGGTTTTAACAATTTATAGGTGAGGTATGAATTTTTAATGAAGCTATTTAGGACTGAGCAGATTTATTACAATGAATTAACTAAATATGATTAAGTGCGGTATTGTGGTGCAGGGCGGATTAAGGTGCGCTGTTTTCAGAAGAGGCATGTGTCATTATAAGAGCTTAAATAATGGCAAAGAAATTAAATCCGTCTGCTGCTTAAACAGATTAGAATTAATATTCTTGCTTTGGCGGTATCTCTAAGACTCCAAAAGATTAAGCCTTTGGCCTTTATTGCAAAAATGTAAAAGTTTTAAATTATCCATATGTGGAAATGAATGACTACACTCCAAGATAAGATTTGAAAAAGAACTTGTTGTATGTCTAAGTCTGAATGATCTATAATGTTCATTGTATCTCTTTTCAAAACTCCTATCATCGAATTAGATTATTGGGTTTATGAGTTTTTATAAGTCCATAGAGACAAGGTGCTAGAGGATTTTTGTTGATAATTTGGAATTTTTCTAATTTGAAAAAGATTATATTAATATTGGACAATAAACTTTTAATTTGATTTTGACAGATTGTCGTTGGGTCTTTTTTTAAATTGTTAAATTTTCGGCTGTTGTGAAGGCGTACATTTTATCTAAATATCTTTGTTTTTCTAATATTACTATTGAATTGGATTTGTCGGCTTTAGTGACGATAAGGGAGTTGTTTGAAATTTTTTATTTAATAGACTTAATAATTTTACTGTCTGTTGGTATTCTGTCGGTATGTTTTTTAAGGATATTAACAATTTGAGCTTGATTGATAAGGGGTTCGGAAATGGTTTTCAAGGATAACTCTGATTCTACTATAATTGTGGTCTACTCTTGTATATATTGCATGTGCGGGCTGTAATTCGGCCAGTGGTTTCATATATCAACACTCTCGCAAGAGTTGTAGAAATTAGAATTAATCATCTTTTTAAAAAATTTAAAAATTTCACTTCTCAATATTTTGTCAAAAATTCCCTTGAATTATCCCAAAAACTAAAATCCATTACTACACCCAAGAACTCAAAATTAGTTTCGTTTGACGTTAGTAGTATGTTCTCTAATATTCCCATCGGTGAATGCCTTCAAATAGCACATACTCTGTTATATAAATCTAACACTAATCTCGTTGTAAAAACAGAATTATTAGGTGCATTGGAACTTCCATTAAATTAAAATTACTTGCAATTTCACAATAAATATTGCAACAAACTAACGGATTAGCGATAAGTCCTTTGTTACCAGAAATTTTTATGTCAAATATTGAGCAAAAATGTTCAGTTCAAATTTCACAAAAACACACATTTCATTTTAGTTTAGATACGAAGAAGATGTTATCGCATGCTTTAGTGGTGCATCACGCAGGTTAGATCAATTTTTAAACTTAATCAATAGTGTTCACCCTAAAATAAAATTCACAGTAGAGAGACAAAACGACAATAAAATCAATTTTTTTGGACCTTACATTAATTCATCAGAATAATACAATTAAATTTGAAATATTTAGAAAACCTACTAACGTCAACTCTACAATTCCTTATAATTCAAATCATCCTCTATCTCATAAGTTAGCTGCACTCCATGATACATAGAGCATTAATAATTCCTCTATCTGATTCAAGTAGAACCCCAGAACTAGGCAAAATTATATCAATAGGAACAGAGAATGGTTAATCTTATTCAAAATTTAATTTACAAAAAACTATACAAATCAACCAGGACTCATATTTATCCATATATTTTAAACCGAATGAACACAAAATTTATAACATTCACTAATTTTGGGCACGTAACAAATAAAATATCAAATATTTTCAAAAAACAAAATCATCAAATTGCTTTTAGACCATCGAGCAAACTTTCAAATATACTTTTTAACGCGAAAGACAAACTTAAATCTATTAAAAAATCAGGAGTATACCAAATTTCATGTTCCGAATGTAACAGCACATATATAGGACAGGTAGGTAGCAGTTTTGAAAAGAGATACAATGAACATTATAAAGTATTCAGACTTAGATATAAGTTCTTTTTCAAATAATATCTTAGAGTGTAATAATTCATTTCCACATATGGATAATTTAAAACTTTTACATTTTTGCAATAAAGGCCAAAGGCTTAATCTTTTGTAGTCATTAGAGATATACCGCCAAAGCAAGAATATTAATTCTAATCTGCCGAATGAGTAGACGGATTTAATTTCTTCGCCATTATTTAATCTCTTATAATGGCATATACCTCTTCTGAAAACACCGCACCTGAATTCGCTCTGCAGGCCAATGCCGCATTTAATCATATTTAGTTAATACATTGTAATAAATCTGCTCAGTCCTAATTAGCTTCATTAAACATTCATACCTCACCCATAAACTGTTAACACCCTATATTCTTCTTCAATCAACACTTGGTAATGACCTGCAAATGTCGAAACTGTAGTTGTGTCAAAATTGATAATATATTGTAAACTTTGTTTGTGTATATTATACAATAAATAGTGGTATAAAAACTTAAAAAATATTTTCATTTACCCTCTTTTAAAATGAACTACCACATAGTAACGGTCGCTACCATCATTTTCAATTTATTTTTCATTAACCAATCTAGATTAGAAGCTACAATATGAAAGAAACTATAACAATTGCCTAAGTGACAACCTTCTGATATGCCTCTTGATCTTTGGATGCTAGGCTATTTTAGATATAGATTTGACTAGGAAGGCGGCTCCTAGAGGGGGAGGGCATCACTATCTTAGCACTATTGGGGCCTTGATAGGAATCTTCCAAGCTTCGTCAGGAAGGCCATCATCGCAGCTTAGCAGGCGAATTGTTAGGTCTGGTTTCTTCGATATTGGAAATCCGAAATTCACTGAAGTTAAGGAGTTTGCCTGTTAGTTTGTTTCGTTGGAGAACTCTCGATGTAATACTGCTATCCCAAGATGCAGGGCACTCTTTTATTGGTGTTATTTCGGCGTGTTTGTGAAGGCCCTCACAGAGGTGTTCAAAGAAGAACCGGAAGCATTAGAGGACATATGAATGTTTTATATGTGTCAATTAGCGTATTGAGTTGACAGCGGCTTAGGTAAGCGATTAGCCCCTCGTCAGCCAGCTTTAGTCTTTTGCGGAAAGTAATGGACTGTTTTTGAAAGGTTAAAGCTGAGATGTCATGCCTGGCTGGTTGATGAATGGTGATAACTGATGTTTTGAAAATGTAAAAGGAGATTCTCTGTTTGCTGATCCCATATTCTGCCTAAGGATCTAGATTTGCGGGTAAACTGCCACGGCTTCAGACGTTGTCTAAAACGCCGTGTCTATGTAGTGGTTCATTATTAAATGGATTGTCTTCAGCTTGGTTTTGTTTCTGATGGCAAATTAAGAGACTAAAATCCATTTGCAGTTCGTATACTCAACGGTTTTGAGCGTCCACCTGCTATTTGGTGCTCTCTTACCCTGTTAAGATTATAAACTATTTCAAAATTTGTTTTTAACTTTATTCACATTTTATTTTTTTACTTCATACACGGTGTAAGCTATTAACCCTTGAATTTAAAATCACCTAAATTTAATCTATTGTTATTGTTATTAATATTATTACTATTAATTTATATTTTCTAATTCATATTTATTATTGTAAAACTTTTAATCCATCAAAATATTTAATGAATTTAATAAATTAAAAATTTAGATAGAAACAATTATAAAATTTTATTTCTTTACAAGAAAGAGCTTCATTATCTAATGTTATATTTTTATGCAAAGGATTTTTGTAGGTGGCTGTATTAATTATATAATTGTAATTTAAACTACAAATATATTTTTTTGTAAGTTATTATCTACATCCTATCTTGCACCTCATTAAATATGATATATAATTTGAAAGTGGGCCATATAGTTATTAATTTCAATCTATAAAACTCTGCATCGAATAAAAAAATTCCTATAAAAGGACGTCACATTATAGCGCTAATATTGATTAAATTACCACGCACCCTTGAACCTAATAAATAATTTACACCGTTCGTACTGACCCAATTACGGGGATGCCGGGAGCAACAAATGTCCCTCGGATGGGAGCGCTCCTCTCGCCCTCCTTTCCTGCATTCACCTCCGCGTCTCGCTCTTTTTCAAACCGTCAATTAATCATTCTAATTACGATTTCCTCTCCGCAAAGACCCTCGATGGAAACGTCCCCGAGGGAGAAAATTGTTTCCACGGCCGGAAAACCGCTAGTTACCTTGGGACAGTCATAAATTATGCAAATCTACTCATTGATTACAATTTCTGATTATTTATTTAGTTCTGATATATTATTCAGCAGGTAGTAACGCTTTGTTGGGATAATTCCATTTGAATATCGACCACGTGTACTTTCAAGGTATAAACACACACGTTCGTTTGTGTTTCAATACCGTACCTTGACACAGTAATTTAGCAATTTAACGTTTTAAAATCGTAATGCTTTCAGTGTTAATACTGAAAGTTGAATATAGTGTTTTTAAAGGAAAACGTATTGAAATCTATTAATAAATATTAGTTGTTACATAATTAACACCTTATATAGGTCGTATGATTCTGGAACACTAGTTTCCCTACAATTTAACGTTGTTACTGGCTACCGACATTATTAGAGGATTCTAAACTTACATTTTGTATAGCTCTAGTTATATAGATTTTTCAACTTTCAACGATTTCTTATTAAAAATGATAACCGTTTAGCTACCCTCTATTAACTCTCTCAAGTTGTCCTGTAATCATTGTGAATATTTTCTCTAGGACGAGCAGCTGGATCAATGTTATTATTACCTACTCTACCCTGGTTTATATGATTATTCTATTGGCATACTGCCTTTCACTAGTTTCTTCTATAATTGTTCTTTATCAAGTAGCCATTAGCCATTGACTTTATAAAGTATTGAATCAAGTATAGAACATAATAATTTGCGCATCCAACAACTTCCAATAGTCGTGTCAAATCTACTACAGTCCTCTCTGGTTTCTTAGTTACGCTGTAAAAACGCAAATAATTTTTACACATTTATTTATCAATTAATTTGATACAAATCGAATTTAATTAAAATCAAAAAACATTATCATCAACCACGATAGATTCTTTAAAATAATTAGCGGAGTAGAAGAACAGCTCGAAGAATTGAACTGCAAGGTATTAAATTACCGTTTTAATTTAGTTAGTTGTTTGTATTTTATAATTGTACAAGATAAGTAAAGTAAGCAATAAATAAATCTGCCAATTAAGGCGGATGCTTACGCTCGAGTATTAATAAATATTTAATAAAATACTGACACAGTATATGTATGGCCCAGTAATTATTATTTAACATTTTTGCAGGATCCTCTATTTTCAGGACAAGTTGTTTAGAGCTTCTATCACAATGGACCAATAACTCAGATTTATGTGAATATGCTGTAACTTCAAATCCCTAATAATTTGTCAGTTTTAAGCGAGTTATAGTATATGTTGATACCTACACGATTTTTGGATCCTACGATTTTCGTGTGTACCTCGCCATTGTCAATGATTTTAAAATTATTTTGAGAATTTAATATGAGTACTCCAAGGTATTGTATATTTTAAAATATCTCATGATTGCCGGTAATGGGAGCGCATAAGTTATATCAAATTCTTATCACCCTCTAGGACTATTTCAAATTGTGTAGTTCTAAATCCTATTAACCAATATATTATTTTGTTTTCACTATTTCTTTTATTGTGGTTAGTATCAAAGAGTCTTTCATCGTTTATTTTGATATTGTTTTTCTAGATTTTCTTTTTCGCGTCAGTTTCTCTTTTTTGAACTTTTCCTATTGATGTTTTGATTAAATATGTTTTACTTAGTATCCTTGAACTTATTCTATGCTCAGAAGAGTGTATCGGCTATTGTTTTATCATCTTATGTCTTATTTGATCTACTGTACTAAAATTCAAACTATGTTGTTACGGAGAAAATAGTTTTCTTTATCATTTACCTCCTATTTTTATTACTGAGTCAAACAGTCGCGAATGTCCCTAATATAAAATTAATGTTGCTCTGTCAACAACAGCTACAAGCCTGTTTTGACCCATTTTGGGCCTCATCACCGCAGCGCAGTTGAAGAGAGGGAAACTAAATGTTACTACAGAGTTTATAATTCTTCAAATCTCTTTTAAGGATAGAGACGTCATTAAGGTGATATCTATTGACTAAATGTTGAACTGTTTGACAGGTTCTTAATTGTTGGTGATTTGTCCACTCAATTAACAAAATCAATTCAATGTTGAAACTATAGATGTCATCTTTTTGCTGTCTAAATTACGTTGTCACAAATGCTATTAATATAGCTCCATATAAAATAGAATAAAATATCCCAGTAGTGGTCAAAATATTTCCTGAATGGTGAAAATACGTACTTTGTTGTTTCCTCATCTGATTCAGAAGAAGGGATCTAAACATATGGAGAACTCTGCTTTTCAGTCCTCTGATTCAATTTTGTGAAATTATTAGTGTATATCTTAGTTTTTATGTATCTAATATCAACAGGATATTGTAAAAAATTATATATGAGATAATAAATTTTATTAATAAGGTAATGTTGTTTTTTGCAGTAAGTATCGCCAGATTTTATTCAAAGTGAAAAGAGTCACAATCTCTATATTTTGGTGTTGAAGTTTGTATTGGCGATTACGCTATATTATCGTTGTTCACATCTTTATCGATTTACCTGAAAGGAATTAAGACATTCGAAGATATATAGCATGAAGAAGTTATTATCCTTCGGTGTCCACCAATACTTAACTATGCCTTTTATTATACAGCAGCTATCTGATGCAGCATTTAGCTGTTATCATAGCATAATCACTTTATTCCTTCATGGATTTACTTATAAAGAAGTGGAAATTTTTCTCTTATTATAATTGTTTTCTTATATGCATTAACGGCCCTTCTACTATTTGATAAAAGGCGTCTCAATGACTAAATTATGGATCCAATGACATATAAAAGAACTAAGTGCATTAAAAACCCATTCTCACCACATATAAATAATTTTTGCACATTAACTTTTCTTAACAATATTTTATCACGTTAAAATCCAACAGATTTGTTCGAATGATATCTGACTTTTACGTCCTACCACGTTCTAACTCATTCCTATTACCAGTATGTTTTTTCTTCTTCAAGGTAACACTGGCAAAATGCAAACCTATAAACTTATAATATTATTTATTTCTACCAGCTTGGCATCCAGTTCTAATATATGGCCTGAGATCTCTCTAATTCGTTGTGAGCTATTCTATTAATTACCATTTTACTTATGACTTAAAGCAATACGACGATTACATATTTTTATCTAAATCTCTAGATTCGTTCTAATGATTTGCATTCATCGGAGATGTTGTTCTCATAATGTGTTTACCATAATTGTATCAGTAATATTTTTGTTAGCATCCTAGAACTTAATATCGAATTACTTCTTTTGCCAAAGCATGGGTATAAAACATCTAACTCATTAGGTATTGTATTAAATATATATGAATATATTTTGAAATCTGTTTTGCCTTTACCTGGTGGTCCCTGCTCTTCAATGAATATCTCTTTTAATGAAAATGTCATTTTTTCTACTGTTTCCCTCAAATTACCAAATTACTAATTTACTGTTGCGTAAAATAACGAGAGATGTTCTACTTGTATACATTATTATTTGTTAATGGCTTAGTTATGATTAATGCAACTTATGATTAAGGATCCCTAGTTTGCCTATTATTTTCATGGTTACTCAGTCAACCCTTTTTTGTTAAATTATTTTTATTATCGCCATGACAGTTCTCTGTTTTGTTTTTCTTTACTATAACTATGAGCATATATGTTTTTCATACTTACCATCACATGGTAATTATTGAAACTATTTATTTTATAGGGCTTTTTAAAGATTATAATAATCTTATGGATGCTGTTTGCATTTATGAGTTTTTATTCCGCGTTTTAATATATATGTTATTAGTGTATATCGGTCCCCTTCAGGCAAATTTAATATATTTTTAAACATATTATCGTCATTTTTGGACAGAATCACGCATCAACAAAATCTTGTGGGTCTAGAAGGAGATTTCAATACCAATTTTAACAACAATTCTGATGTAAATACGACGGCTTTAAGTGATTGTATGTATAGTATGTAATTTTAAAAAATTAGTTAGATTTAACACACGTCAACAAAGTTGTATTGATAATATTTTCACCAACATAGATGATCAATCAATTGAGGTTGGTAGTTTCAATACAGCTTTTTTGGATTACTTAGGGCTAACAATACGCATTAATTGCCCTTTGAAACAACTTCAGTTAGTGAAAACATATAGTTTTCGGCCGTTAACACAATTAGGAAAATAGTTTTATACAATCAGAGATGCTAAATCCGCACGATAAATGGGCAAAATTTAATAATGAAATTCAACAATGTAGATACTTGTCGTTTCCTGTTCGAACCTACACATGTAACAATAAGTCTGTTTCAATGTGGTTTGATGAGGAACATAGGAAAATGAGAGATACTATGAGATTTCTACAGGAGCATTACGATAGAAACCCCTCTAATAGGCCAAAAATAGAAACTCGATAAGTTTAGAAGTTATCACAGAGAGGCAATTAACATTATTAAGTATGCAAAAAAAAATAAATCAAAAGCAGCATGGTCTGTTATAAATAATGAACGTGGTCTAAGCAACTCCTCCAAATATGAGTGCGATGTGTCTTGTGAAGAATTCAACTTATTTTTTACAAATGTAGCTGAAAAACTATACAGTTCACTACCACAAGTAACAGTTAGCCTAGATTTTCAGATTGAGACTAATGCAAATATTCAGTTTGAATTTTTACCAATTTCACAGATTATAGTTAGAACAGTTATTGATAAATAGTTCTGCCCTTGATATATATATATAGGTTTAACACCGAACTAATAAAATATATAAAAGTGTTACCGGCGTTCAGTTTACCTGAACGTGGTAACAAATGCGTAATTATATTTTAATCCATTTTACGAGCTACCCATTGCTCCTAATAATAATTTGCATAAATTCCGCATTATTGAAATAATCCAAACGAGATAATTTTCCAAAATGTGCAGCTGCCAGTGTGGAACAATAAGACC
Source organism: Ontholestes murinus (assembly GCA_963969525.1). Lineage (NCBI taxonomy): Eukaryota > Metazoa > Arthropoda > Insecta > Coleoptera > Staphylinidae > Ontholestes > Ontholestes murinus. Next base: position 12,807 of record CAXAKX010000380.1, read on the forward strand.
GGCCCTTTTTTCGGCGAAGAGGATCATTACCTGTTCCCGGAATTGCGGGGCCTACGTGACCGAAACAAAGCCGCGTCACCGAAGACCACCATATAAAACCAATCTCCGGCCATCGCTCTTTACCAGTCGTCTGCCATCAGCAGCGGTGGTCGGCCTGGTCGGCTTTGCCGATCCAAGCCTCTTGCCTTTTTGTTAATTAACTGTATATTTTCTATGTTTTCTGTTTCTTGTTTGTAATATATTCTCTTCTTCTCTGGCCCCATGTTTTAATTTACACACTCTCTCTTGTTCTTTTACTCTGTTTCACAGCTAGCCGGTGCCCATACGTTGACGTGGCGTGGAAGCTCAAGCAAGTATCACCGAAGGGAAACTGTTTAATCGAAGCCTGCGGCTGCTAATCGATGGTGAGCCTCGCCAGGGACCCCTGGGCCGCCTCCAGTGCGTGTTGGTTCCAGAAAGTACCGTCGGTGCTACTTCCTTGCCAGTCCGTCACCAGGACGTCTTCCGCCTCCACCGTTAACAAAAGATGTCTTGATAGAGCCATTAACTAAACTTATAAATATTTCAATTTCTACCTCTGTATTTCCGGACGTATTAAAACTAGTAAAAGTATTAACTATTATCAAGGAAGGCGATCGAAATAATGCTGGCAAATATAGACTCATCGAATCACATATGCATTATGGTGTTTTAATTTGGGGTCACTCTACTTCCAGACATCGCATTTTTGCTCTTCATAGACGTGCTTTGTGCGTAGTTGCTGGATTTCCTACAGATAACTGTAGGGAATACTTTACGACAATAAATATATTAACTTTTGAATGTCTGTATATTTTGGAATGTCTTTGCTTTATTAAAAATAATCAAAGTGATTTTCTCCTTCACACCCATCATAACTATAATACAAAATACAAATTAGATCTCTATCAGGAACGATTGCGCCTCTCAAGATCATGAATGGGGTCTAATCACTTTAAGCAAAAATTTTTTAACAAATTGAAAACACAAATCAGAGATCTTAAATTTGATAAATTTAAGGAAACTGTTAAGAAATTTTTACTGCTTCACACTTTTTATGACATCGATTAATATTTACATTACGTTTCAATTTAAATGCCGTATATTCATATCTATTTATCATAAGTTTTTTATTCATTTTTATTTTTGTGTTAATTTTATGTACAAACAAGCTTAGTTATGCTGATTTTATTTATTTTAGATTTATACTGATTTTATTAATTTTGTCCAAATTGTATTTAATCTGTACACTGATTTGATTTATTTTATTTTAAATTTTTATTTTACCTGAGCAATGATTTTATTTATTTTAAATTTGGACTAGTTTTATTAATTTTATCTAAATTTTATTTTATAAGTACACTGATTTTATTAATTTTATATTTACATTAATTTATTGATTTTAATCCAATGTGTATGCATGCACATATGCGCACTTAATATTGTCTAATTGATGCCTGGTTATGACTATTATTATTATTATTATTAAAGTATACATTCTTCTTTTTTGATGTACCAACAGTTTTCTAAAATTATTAAATTCCTCTCAATAGTGCCTTTCTTTCTACTTTTAGTCCTAGTTTTTTTATTTAAATTAAATTGAATTAATTCAGTAAAGTAAACATCCACAAAATTAATGTACACTATGCTAAATTGAACACGTCAAACTTGAAAAAGTAAAAAAACCTGAAAATGTAATAATAACATAAATAAATAAACCAGTATCTAAACTAACACTTCAGTTAAATTAATATATAAGTAATTCATAACTAAACACTCTATAAATATAATTTAAATTCAAATATTGGTTGAATTAATTCTTTAAACTTGTATATGCTTATTTAGATATTGGGTAGTTGATTAATTATTTTCATAGCTCTGTATTTTAACATTTTTCATATAATTCTAGTTTGGAAGGTCATCATTATTTATATTCCTTGTGCTACATGAATGTAATCAATAAATTAATTCATTAAATTTATAGTATTTTGTAGCTCATTTATATAAATGATGAAAATTATTGGCCCCAGAATACTTCCCTGAGGAAGGGATACTTAGGGATAAGTATATGTATGGTAGTGAAGTGGAGTAGACGTTATCAATTTTTACTGTTTTTATTTCCTATTTTCTAAAAAAAGTTTTGATTAAGCCATAACATAAGCCCCTGACTCCGTAGTGATCCAATTTATTTAATAACACCTTGTGATTCATGGTATCAAATGCCTTGGAAAAGTCAAGAAACATCCCCATTGATATCTCCCTCCTCCCCAAGGCATCTGCAACCATGCATATATATACACGAATATGGCGGTATTTGTTGATTTATTTTTAAGCCATGTAGATAATTGTTGAATAGATTGAAATTATTGAAATAATTGAAAAATAAGGTGCGGATTTTATACATCACATTGATCCGACCAATCGACCGAACGTCGCATGATATTAAATAGATATATTTTTAAGCGGATCAGCCCCCATGAAAATATTCAATAAACGGAAATAAAAATACATCAAATATTAGTAGTCTTAACTTATACTGTCTTAATATTCAATGCTTAAGAAATAAAATAAATGAGGTTCATGCATTTTTAAATGAAATAAAAGCCCTCTATCGCTTCTGCGACCATTGGCTAAGTACACCTTAGGTTAACTAATAATTTAAAAATACGAAAACGTTTCGTGGATCTACAAAAATGAGTCTTAGTAAGATAAAAAACAAATTACTTGTAGAAACCACTACTTCTCTGGCTAATACCTCGACAAATATTGAATGATACAAAAGTAATTTGCGTGTTACAAATAGTACAATTATCAGAGCAACACTAATTGAATGAAATTATTTCTGTTGAAAAAATTAATAAATGAAAAAATGTACTCTAGACTAAAAGTGAATATACATATACATATACATAGAAAGTTAAAAACAAAAATTGAATTTAGACTGATTTTATTAAATTAAACTAGCAAACGCAATTAAATAATCTAGCGCTCAAGTTTATAATCATCTGCAGAGACGTGTTTCGATCTTTCGATCTCTTCAGTACAGCTTTATTATTAAATTGATTTTCTCACTTTGATAATTTTCATGCAACATAACACTTCGCTCGGTCACAATTTATTCTTGGGGGTGTGGTGCAACTAACGTGTAATGATATAGGTGCATCTGATATGGAAATTCTTACTTGCCTGTCAGTTGAAAAAAACTTGTGATATAACCGCGTCTTATCGTCCTGACTATAATATTATTTTAATTACAATATATCGTTCTCTATTCAACGACTTTAATGATTTTCTAGCCATTGTGATGCTTCTCAATAAATTAAAGAGAAATAAATCAATCATAATAGGTGGTGATTTCAATGTTCATTTTAATCTAAATGACAGCAGGGCTCATGCTCTCTGTGATCTATTTCTAATGTTTTGGTAAACGGGAAAGGCGGATTCCAACACTAGAGGCAATTACTGTCTCGATAACATATTTTCGAATATCAACACTAATCATCTAGTTAGTACACACATCGATCCTGATATATCGAATCATATAGGTATTAGTGTCAAATTAGTCGTCAAAAGTATTAAAAGAGTGCATGGTAAACGTGAAGAAAGACCTTTTATCCTTTTGGGTAGAATTAAATTATTCAATTTACTATCAGATACTGATTGGAGGTTCACTGTATGTGCATTACGTGACATTATCAAAACTTTTGAAAGATTCACTCAATTAATTCACAGTTATGTTCGAAAATTCTTCCCAACTAAAAGAGTAATCACGTATCCCCTGAATAGGAAAGTAACATGGTTTAATAGTAATCTCCGTGAAATGCGAGATCAACTTTATAAAGACGCTTGCAGAGTAAACCATGAGCTGACCAACTATTATAAAATGGAAAAACAAAAGTATAAAATGGCTTTAAATCAAACACGAATGAAACCTAATTCTAATTTCCTTAAAGATTCTGGAAATAATCATAGGACTATGTGGTCTCTCATTAATTCTAAAACTAAAAACAACTGTGTTGTCAACTGTGAAATTGGTGCTGATGCCTTCAACAAGTTTTTCAGCAATGAGGCAGTAATAATTAACACTGATCCCATCCGACTGTTATGCCAAGTAAATTTTAAACCATAAATGGCATATTTCACATTCGAAGAAGCTAGTGAAGCAACTGTGCCGTCTGTTGTAAAAAAATAAAAAACCCAAGATCTTTGGATGTTTATGACATATACAGGGTGTCCCGTTAATGCGGGGAAATGGCTAGACCATAGATTCCTGAGGTCAAAATATGACGATTTAACGCAACTTATCTATATCCAAAAATTTACGGTTAAGACGGAATTTGGTTTCAAAGTTTTAAAATTTTTTATTTCTTTTGTTTATAACAATTGAACGCTTTATTTGATATCAATGAAATTTATTTTTAATAACTACCACAATATAATACATCATTTCAGTTATTATGACTATTATTGGTTAACAAGAAGTATAAGAAACAGTAGTACCAACACTTAAAAACTAAAATATTTTTTTATTGGTGGATCTAATAAAAACTAAAAAAATACTATTTGAAAGACAATTTAATTCAAACACTTTTTTATCTCTTACTAATATTTGATATCTTTTACGGTTTTTCCACAAAAAAATAAAATATATATTTTTTATCTAGTAAAAACAAAATCAAGTTTTTCATCGAATCGAAAAAATATGGTTTTCTTGGCCGTCTTTGTTTAAAAATTATGTATAATAATAATTATTTAGGGTCTTAATTTTTAACTTTATTATAGTTCATAAATATTCATATTTGGAACAAACACATATCTTGTTTGTATTAGGATTTTGCAAAGAAAATTGTTTGAAAAGTGTTAGATGTTGTTTTTATTTATTTTATTAATTGATATTATTTAATTTTTATTCAATAGAGTAAGTTTATTTACTTATTAATGAGTGCATAATGAGTATACTATATTCATATTTTATTTTTTGTGCAAAAAACGTACAAGATATCAAAAACTAGTAAGAGTCAAAAAAGTTTTTAAATCTAATGTCCTTTCAAGGAGATTTTTTTGGATTTTATTGGATGCACCAATAAAAAAATATTTTAGTTTTTAAGTGGTGGTACTACTGTTTTTTATACTTCCTGTCAATCACTAATGCCAACAATAACTGAAATGATGTATGATATTATGGTACTTATTAATAATAAGTTTCATTCAAATAAAATAAAGCGTTCAATTGTTATAAACAAAATAAATAAAAAAATTTGAAACTTTGAAGCCAAATTTCGGCTTAACTGTAAATTTTTGGATATAGATAAGTTGCGTTAAATCGTCATATTTTGACCCCAGGAATCTATGGTCTAGCCATTTCCCCGCATTAACGGGACACCCTGTATATTATCTTGCTTAAGAACCAAATTGACACTGTGATTATACCATTAATTAAGCTAATTAAGCATTTTCCTCGACTGTCTAAAAATGCTCTGGTCATATCTATCCATAAGAAAAGTAGTAGATCTGATGCTAATAACTACAGACCTATATCGCTGTTACCAATTCTATCTAACGCCCTTGAATATCTTCTGTCAAAACAAACAAATGGTTGATTTCCTCGATAAACATAAATTGATAAGTAGAGAGCGGATTTCTAGCCATTATGCTAATCCTTAATATTTATAGCATTGAAAAAAATTCTAAATTTGTAAACGAATCTTGACAAATGTGATTACTTAGCGTTAAGTTTATTTGCTTTCTTGCTTATTTTGACTCTTTGTGTTTATTTTTACTTTTTGTGCTTATTTTCATGCTTGTTTAGATTATGATGCTAATTTAGAGCATTTTCTTAAACTTTCAATAAATATTTAATAAAAAAATTACACTATTTTAATGACATATTTTCATCGTGTCTTTTGGTAACATAATTTTAAATAAAATAACTTTATCCACAATAAATATTAGTATAAATTACCATTTTACAATGCAATAACAATTGATTCCTTTATAAATATGTAGATGTAACAGTATGAATAGACGATTGGCGCATATGTATATCGTTTTCGTTAATTTTCATATTGAAAGTTTAAAGCTAAATTAAAAAAGCAGCAGACAATTTGTCAATCTTTAGCGTCATCTTCAACAAACGATGGACAATTTAATTTTAATTTAGACTTATGCGAAACACTTTTAAATTTGAATATCCCTTTAAGAAAATTACAAAATAATACATTTAAATCTTTCTTGGAAAATATTATAAAATGCGCATACAAAAAATTAAATATATTATTAACAATAATTGTATGTGGTTTGGTGTGGATGAAACCACAGACGCTTATTTAATTTAATAATAGTTTTGCATGAAGACGTCCCGACCAACAGTATTTTGATATATTCAAAAAATTGAAAAAAACTGATAAAATACTTAGCAAAATTCATAAATGATGAATTAACTAGCTTATTTTTGTCGTACGCAACACCAAGTTACAAAAGTTTACTAATGAATTTTATACATTGTACAAGTTTAGCTCATGGATTGAAACGAATTGCTGAAACTATAAAAATGAAATTTCTATTGGTAGATTTAATTAAAAGTGGAAAAATAGTTCTTATACTCCTCTGTGAGTACATACAGTATATCCTTTGTATTCAGTTCTTTTCTTACATCCATATTTCTTATTCTATCTCTTCTAGTTATACCCTTTATTCCTCGTAAAAATTTCATTTCCGCTGCTTGGATTTTACTTTTTGTCATTTTGTTGAACGTCCACGTTTCACATCCATATGTTAGTATTGGTAGGTATATGGTTTGAAAGACGGCCAGTTTTGTTTTTTGTGTTATTTCCTTGTTCCTGATAAATGCTTGATTGAGTACGTAATACAGTTTAGATGTTTTTTGAATTATTTCTGTTATGTCTTGGTTTTGTTTGCCATTTTGCTATATTATTACTCCTAAGTATTTATATTCCTTTACTTGTTCTAGTTGCACTTGTCCTATTTGAATTTGTATATTTTCTTCACTTTTGTCTTTTCGTTGTTTATCGTCATATCGTATTTGTGTAAAACATTTATCCATGTATTTATGGTTTCCTGTAGTCCTTCCTTGCTTCCTGCCATTATCACTATATCATCCGCAAATGCACATTGAGTTATTTCTATGAGTCTTAATTAATGGTGTCCTAGATTTAGTGCTCTCAGGTGTGGTCGACATTGTTTTATGATTTCATCAATGAAAATTATGAATAGAATTGAGCTCATGACCCTTGTCTTAATCCTCCTCCTGCTTGGAATGTGTTAGACGTTCTATTTCTCGTAGCGACATAGTTTATGTTCGTGTTGTATAGAATTTTGATAGTTCTTATTAGTTTATGTGGTACCTCTCTTTGTCTTAGGATATCCCAGACTTTCTTCCTGTTTACTTTATCGAATGACTTTTCCAGGTCTATAAAAGCCATATATGCTTTTATGTTGTTATTTTATAGAGTTTTTTGTATAATTTGATTGATAGTAAAAATATGTTCTTGTGCGCTTCTACCTTTCCTAAAACCACTTTGTGCGTCTTCTAGTGTATTTTCTATGATGTTTGTTAATCTTTGTTGCAATATTCGTTTGTATATTTTTACTATCGTTCTTAATAGTGTTATTCCTCTGTAATTTTTGCAGTTTCGCCTGTCTCCACTTTCATGTATGGGTAAGATAATTCCAACGTCCCTGTCCTTTGGCATCTTTTCTTCTTTAAATGCTCTTTTTATAATTTCCTATAGCAAGATTTTTCCATTCTCACCCATATATTTTATCATTTCCATTGTTATTTTGTCATGTCCGTGTGTTTTTTCATTTTTGAGTTTATGTATGGCTTCATCCAATTCTTCCATAGTTATTTCTTCTCTTATGCTGTGTTGTCTATTATTGTCTATTTCTTCTCCTTCTCTATTTATTGGTGGGCCCAGAAGCTCTTCGAAGTATTCCTTCCATCTTTACATGATATCTGTATCATTGGCAATGATTTTATTGTTCTTGTCTTTTATTGTTCCTATGTTGGTTGCTTTGTCTCTTCTTATTGTTTTTATCATTTTAAAAAATAATATCCGATTTTCTTTGCTATCTACCTCTATTTTTTTTCCAAAACTGTCCCAGCATTTTTCTTTTTTTATTTGTATTATTTATTTTGTATTTCTTCTCTGTTCTTTATAAATGTTGTAATTTTCTTCTGTTCTGTTTTATATGTACGTTTTCCATGCTTATTTTTTCTTTTTTATCCATTGTTTTACATTTTCATTCCACCACGCTGTACGTTTTTTGCCTGGATTAGACGTTAGTGTTCCACATGCTTCCTTGGCAGCTTCTGTAACAATATTTTTGTATAATTTCCACAATTCTTCTAAGCTTGTATCTTCTATGTTTATATGTAGTTCCTTTATTCTGTTTTCTATTTTTTCTTTATATAGTGTAGCGGTATCCTAGTCTCTTAGTTTGTAATATTTAATGGTTTGATATCTGTTTCCCTCTTGTTGTCTCCCATTTCCGCTTTTTCCTTGTATTTTCGCGACAAGCAAGTAGTGATCGTTTCCAATTTCTGGACCTCTGTATACGTCATTAATTTCGCCTTGTTTATTTCTTTCCACCAAGATATAGTCAATTATCGATATTTTCGTTTTATCTTTTCCCTGTCTTGTGTATTTATATCTGTTTTTATGTTTAAAAAAGTATTTGCTATTATCATATTATTAATTTTACAAAAATCTATTATTCGCTTGCCGTTACTTCTTATCTTATCTTCGCCATATTTCCCCACGACTTCATTTCCAATATCGCTCCTTGCCACTCTACCATTCAGGTCTCCTGTAATGTATATTGTACCTTTGCTGTTTTCTGCAACTGTGTTTAGGTCTTCCCAAAACTTATCTTTTTCTTCGGCACTATCGTTCTCGTTAGGACCATATACTGTAATAATTGTTATTTTTTTGCTCCTGTTTATTATCATCTCTAATGTGAGTATTCTTTCTGTGTGTCCGTTCCATTTATTAATAAATCGAGCCATGTTTTTATAAATGATACATCTTACCCCCGCGCATGCATGGTTTTCTTGTTTTGTTCCCTTGTATATAAATATGTGTCCATCATTTAATACTATTTCTCCTTGTCCTTTCTTTTTTGTTTCGGTAATTGTTAGTATGTCTATTTTCTGCTTTTCAAATTCACCAGTCAGTTCTTCTTCTTTGCCTCTAATTCCTCTTACGTTCCAGGTAGCGAGTTTCAAGATTTCTCTATGTTTAACTTTTAGTTCTCTGATATTTTGCTGTCATTTTTGGTATATATGTTTGTTTTTGTTTGCAATTTCCATATTATTATCATTTCTTTGTTGTTTCGTTTATGTACTGTTAGATATCAGTTGTTTATTGATTTATTATTGTTAGGATTATCAGATAGTTTAGAGCCGTCTTCGTCCCATTTCAATACTCTACCATTTATAATGATTTTTTTGTATCTTACTTTTACATCATTTCCTTTATCTTTTTCTTTTCTTGCAATTTTGCTGATTTTTGCTTGTATTTCTTGTTACCTTTTTTGTCATATCAGAGAGATATGACGCAAACTTACATTTTTTTAATGGAAACCATAGTTGGCTGTGACCTCATTCAAAAGGTAATTTTTTTTCTCTTTAATGCAATATGGCATACGACATAGTTATTTCTAAAAATGAGTGAGTTATAGTCATTTTAAATTTTATTATAAATATAAAATACGTAGCCATGAAAACGGTGAAAGTAAAACAATTGCAGTTGTTTATAATATTAGCAATATTGTAATTATTAGTTTTACAGAGATAAACCAAAATAAAAAACTGCATAAAGTAATTCTGTAATTATCAATATATCAATGGGAGAGAAATATTAATATTAAAAAATATGGTCAAAGAGTCCACTATTAGTACTATTATGACATAAATTATATCTTTTTAAAATTGAATTTATGGCTTTTTGACTATTCTCATGTAAATTTAATTAAATGTTTCAATAACAACTAGTTTATGATCCTCCACAGATTGATATGATTTTTCATATACTTTGTTTTTTACATAACCCCACAGAAAAAATTCTAAAACGCGCAGATCGGGAGATCTAGGTGGCCCTGGGATTGGTTTATTTCTTCCCACTTATGAGTTAGGAAAAGCATCATTTAAATAATTTGTAAAGCCAACATGTTATCAGGTGGAGCACCGTCATATTGAAACCATTTTAATCTTGCTTGTAATGATAAATTTAAACAATCGAGCGTATCTTCAAATGTTTTCTGAATAAAATGAAAGTAATCAGTTTCACTTAGTGAGTTTTCAAAAATATATGGACCGAGAATTATTAATCCAAGCACACCATGGTTTAAACCCAAATTTAATTTGTAGTTTTCTCTGTGAAACTTCTCGTGGATTCTCTTAAGTTAATCTTTGTTCATTGTGGCGATTAAAAATACCACAATTAGTGAATCACGATTCATCTGTTCATAATAATTTTGTAAGAAAGGTATTATCCTCTTGACAAATGGGTTTATACCACATACAGAAAGCCATTTGATAATTACAAAATTATTATTCTTAATCTGGTTTTTCATGTTTGTTTAACTTTGTAGAACTAATAATTACAATATTGCTATTATTATAAACAACTGCAATTGTTTTACTTTAATTTTTTCATGGCTACCCATTTTTTATTTATAATAAAACCTAAAATGACTATAACTTATTTATTTTTAGAAATAACTATGTCGTATGTCATATTGAATTAAAGAGAAAAAAATTACCTTTTGAATAAGGCCATAGCCAACTATGGTTTCCGTTTAAAAAAATGTAAGTTTGCATCATATCTCGGAAAATAATGGCTATTTTTTATTAATCTACATAAAATTATTTAAAACTTTGTCCTTTACAGTTTTTGCCTATCTGTTATAATAACCGAGATATATTGATTTGAAAAAAATGACACTTTTTACTTTTTTCAAAATATCTAGTTACCCTTGACTTTTTTGAAAACTTTGAAAGTGGAATTTTATTCGTCTCGTAAATCTACACTTCTTTCCCCATTTAACCGTTTCTCTATCTCTTATAGTTTCCGAGATCCCCATAGAGAACATCGAAAAAAACTCACCCTGTATACGACTTTCCCTAGACGACAAACTAATCAGTTAATGACTGTCAATCAGTTCTTAAGAAACAAGAGCTTCAAAACAATTTAGGTACATACAATCGCGGTTAAATTTTGTGAGCTACACAATAAAATCTTTATAAAGTCAGATTCAATTTACAAAATAAAGACGCATTGGCCAAAAAATCAAAATAATATCGGAAGAAGTATTCGATAAAAATGAATGATTTTTAATAATAAATAAAATAAAGTTGATTTTGAATGACGACAATGTTCCCAATTTTCAAATGGAACCAGCTATAATATAAAATGAAGAGAAGCTTTTCCACTTTTAAAAGTTTATTGAGCAACAGAAGTAATAATTTTACAATTAAACACCTAGAACAACATTTAGCAATCAACTGTTTTCATGAATAGATTTTAGTTATTTTGAAATGTATACCAAACTCCAATTTAATTTTGAAATAATCATACATAATTTCAGCAGAATTTCTATGTAACATATGTTGATAAACGTGTTACATATTAAGAAAATATAGTTTTCTTTAGTGCTTTCCTGTTTTTACGCCCCCCCCCTTATTCTTTTTTTGCCTGTTTTAAAGCTTTTTTTCTAAATTCGGTGCCTTTTTAAGTGCTTTTTTCGAATTTTTAAGCTTTTTTATCCGCTCTCTATTGATAAGTAATAACCAGTATGGACCTCGAAGGAGAAAGTTGAGGGATGCAATAATCGTATTTTCTGCGGAGATTTATGAAGGATTTGAAACAGGATTATGTTGTACCGCTACCTTCATGGATCTCAGTAAAGCTTTCGGCTGTGTCTCTCATGATATTTTAAGGAAGCTATACTTTTACAATTTTCACCAAAGCAGCAGTCTTATAGTAAACTCGTTCTTGGTCGGCCGGTTGCAGTATGTTAATATCAATAATGATAATGATAATGAAGTACATACTTACAATACCAGGTTCGGTAATCTTTTGTGTCCAATTAACATCCACTTATCTACTTCGTAAAATGGTGTCAAATATTATGGACCTAAATTTTTTAATACACTACTTAATACTACTACATTGAAATCACTACCTATTGCGAAAATTTTAAGAAAATTGTTAAGAGCTATTTGATTATAAGTGTTTTTTTATTCCGCCCAACAATGTCAGATGGATTTAGAAATCTCACTACTAGCTCTATTGTCTAGTCAGTCGCTCTGTCTTTTATTCTTATTCATTATTTATTTTATCTTTTTACATGTCAATAATTTTAATGTGGATATTTTGTACCTTAATCCCTTATTATTTTACTAAATTACTTTTATCTATATTTTATTATTTAATAACTTGTCGATTACTTTTTATCTTGCCAAATTTTAATACGTAATATAAATTCTTGTATACTACGTAAGATATTCGATGCAATTGTATATTCTGATGAAAACATTTGTGTAGTGGCACGAATAAACTATTATTATTATTATAAGCTATAATGTTTTAAGAATTTTTGAAAACACACTGAGAATTCAAAAGGTTTCTAGTTAGTATATAATTGTATACCTAACGAACGTGCGGTATAAAAGCAAAAAGGACGGCCCATACTGATTTTTTAATTAGTTGTTATTTAATTGTATATCATAAATTTAAGAAATTACGCTCATTATGTTCTAATTTTAGACAGTCTCTCTATCGTGATTATATTATTAAGTCAGAGAATTGCTTCTCTTCTGGTTGGGTTTTCACAATATTTGTATGTAGAAACTTTATTATCGCTTATTGTATCACTAGCTTCGTCTTCATCGACTACACCGACTGCCATTTTAACCAATTTCTTTTCCCCATATCCGTTTTCATTCTCGTTACCTTTTCACTCAGTTTTTTTCATATAGTTGAGTCTTTTTCAAGTGTTTATTTTTGTATGTGGTATTATCCTGAACACTTGAAAAATATAGCAAGGAGACTATCGAAACGTTGTGAAAATTATTTAGAATATCGCCCCTATTTAGATTCTAATTTTTCTAATTGAATATCTATACATAAAATCATTATCGTTAACCTTGGTGTTAGTATAGTGATCGATATGTTTAACTAACAAATGTTTAATCAGCATACGTATAAATTAGACTCAAACGATTTTATCTTTAATTAAAACTACACAAATATTATAGGATATCTTATTTATTTTAAATATTTATACCTGTATCCAGCTAAATCGTCTCAACGAAGAATTCTCAAAAGAAATCTAAGCTATAAATCAATAACTTGAATAATTTACAAAGTATGTTAATAAAAAAGTTATAATTACGATTAGAATTGCATTTTATTTACCATCAATTTATAATCAACATTACATTAACCTCAATATTTCTCTCTCGAGAAATCATTTCGTACCACTTTATTAAAACATTGAAATATAATTATAGCAGCCATACCAATTTAAAACATCAATTACTATAATTTATTAGCCTATTCCGAACTTGTAATAAAATTTGACGAAGTGTATGTGCACATGCGACAATTGTGCGCACTGTTTTTAATTAATTCAGAGTATATTGTAAATATTTTATAAAATCGTTGTTTTATCGCGCGAATGTATTCCCTGAACGGCCGCAAATAACAATTTCATAAACGAATATAGCTCTGTTATGGCCCAAATTTACGTTGCTTCAAATAAACTAACAAAATGGCGAGGGGCAATAACGAACGCAAAACATGTCCAAACACGCTTTTCGCACCTGCGTTTATAAACATCACCGGTTAAATTCAATCCCGCATTTACACTGTATACGTAAACCTACCAATTGTTTTCTAATGGGTTTTCGTTGCTTATCTATTAAGTAATTTCAAAAGAAGTCAAGATTTCTCAATCGTTATCAAAACAAAATTAATTTAATTTGATAATAATTTAAACATATAAATCATTTCGTAAAGGTCCAACTTATTAAGACAATAAAACTTACTAAGATTAGTGTAATTAATTATTAGTAAAGAACAGTATTTTGTGATTCAAATATAATCTACTTTTGCTCAATATGAGAAAATATTAAAAATGTAATTTGTAAGATATATGTTGTTGTTTTATCATTTCTACATCTTTTAGAGAAAATGCATATGGCATCTGTAATTATGTAACATATAATTTCTATGTAAATCTAGTAAAATACACGTAGAGTAAAGAATAAATCCACGAATAAAACTTTATCAACAGACCCCAAGGGAATTAATCAATCCAATTATACCTGTTCCCACTTTTTACACATCCCTTGTCGAATTTGCCTTATTTCATCCTCCGGTGGCGATGAAAAATTTCGATATAATCCTATTAAGGTATAATAATTTTTACGGCGAAAAAGAATATATAATGTAGATTAAGAAACAAGATGAATCTAATTTCGGATAAGCTTTAATCCATGCTCCGAGAGAGAGAGAGCGGAGGGAAGACCTTAATTACCGTGAAATCTGAAAATGTTAGGGGATAATCGTCGCTGTTGAAGGTCCGGGGCCACCATGAATCTTGGATGTCTCTTCGACATTCCTGTCGGAATTCCGGCAACTTCTGAAATATTCACAGATGGAAACGTGAAGCCGGAGGGATCCAAAGCTAAGCGGCTTTCGAGCGGGGAAAATCGCCCCGCAGACTGAATTATATTTATTGTGCCTGCCGAGTTGATGTCCCTTTCAATAATTTAATGCCATTGGTTATTTTGAGGGGGAACACGATGGAAATCATAAATACAGATGCGATCCAATCGCGACCAAGGCGCTATACAAGAGTTGTATAGATAAGAGCCAATCGTGCATTTAATAATTCCAATTTCTTTTACGACGAGGCCATATTTTGCATTTTAATTAATGAAAAATAAGAATATTGAATAGAAAATAATATTATATTTACAATTAAATTATTATTTAAAGTAAAAAATAAAATTCAATTGGCGTTGTTTCACAATTGTAACAGCAGCAAGAGTTTAATCTAAACACGGGTTAAGTGAGAATTTAATTCATCGTATATATAAAATTCCTTTAAACCTTAACTTATTAATGTGTTAAATATATTACATTTTTTAAGTGTAAATCGAGAAATCAGTTATAAGAAAAAAATCGCAGCAATTGTATTATAATATAAATGTCTTGGATTACATTTCTGTAGGCTTTCAACAGATGTTTGGCAAATAAGCTCTTAGTATAAACCTGCTCTAGGTGTATTTGACTATCATCCAATATTAAATCCTTCATTAATTTAAACTTTGAGGTATTTTTTGCAAAATATCTGTTGCATCTTTAGGTACTACTAATAATAGTAGCCTTATTTGATGAACGCCAGCTATTTTCTGATGCAACAAATTATCATAAAAAAATGGCTTATCTAGTTTGACCATCAACAATTTATTTGTATTTTTCATCACCTGATGTTTATTCGATAGTATTATACATTTCCTGTTAATTTTTGTAAGTATTCCCTAATCTTCTCCTCAAAAATGTTACTATTGTCTAGCAATTGTTCTTTCAATTTTCTAAAATGTCATGGATTTTATAATTTTTATTTATTATAAGAATTTTGCTGTTTTAAATTTTTCTTTATTTTTAAGTAGAATATTTTCCTCCCGAATTATTTAGCAATATTTTGCTAGATGTTTCTAGTAACTTTATTACGAGAATTATAATATTGTCTAGAAATATTTCTCCCAAATTTATGAGACCTTTAGCTTTCCGTTTATTTTGACTTTAACTTATCTTTTTCCTAATGCATTATTTTCGAAATACAAGAATTTTTAGCAGGTTCTCTTCTAGATTTTTAGATTTTTACAGAAAGTTTTTTTTTCTATTTAAAAATCGTCTCACTCTTTAATTTATCTTCTTGTTATCTATTTAATTATTTAATTGACTAGATTAACAATATTTTGGTATTTAATGATCAACAAATCAGTTTAAAATTCATTTTTCATAATTTTTCATGTTATAGTTACATTTAAACAATCTAAAGTACATTTTATCATTTATTAGTTTATTCAACCGAAATAATTTCATTCAAATTAGTGTTGCTTTGATAGTTGTACTATTTGTAACACGCAAATTAATTTGTATTATTCAATGTCTGTCGAAGTATTAGCTAGAGAAGTAGTTGTTTCAAATTAATTTGTTTTGTAGTCTTAGTAAGACTCATTCTTGTAGATTCACGAAATGTTTTCGTATTTTTAAATTTATTATTTAATTTTCTATAACAAACTAAAGGATTTTAATACATTTTATTATATCTTACATTTTTGATTTTTTTGTGAATAGATAATGTCGCCCTCTTCTTGGATTTCTATAATCCTTTTTACAATATTGATACGAATCTTGATTTAAATCTTAAGGTACGGCTAGGGTAACCAACGTACAATAGAAGTATAAGCTTTTATTTTTTATGTAATTCTTTCTAATCTTCTTTGAATTTCTGTGGTTATCTTGTTGAAAGTCTTGTATATTTTCTGCTATAACCCTCAATTATTCATTTGAACTTTTCTTGTTTTACTTTTCATAGTAATCAATGCAAAGTCGGAGGAAAAGCCTCTATTTTTTTTACTTCACCTCTTCTTATTTACATTGCATCTCTGGTTCTTTAGTTTTGTATGTTACCTGCTTTAATCTGTTATAGTATTCTATAAACTTCTCTTTACAATTTAACTATTCTCTAGTATTATTTCTTTCATTTCTCTAAGTTCATTTCCTTTTTCTTTTATATTATTGTCATATTTCATCGGAGGTTTCCTAAAGTTAATAGACAAATTATTCTTTAAAATTAATTATTAATTGTTAATATCCTACTAATTTAATTCTAATATTTTTTAGAAATTTCTTTCAGTTTTTAAGAGTTTAAAAATATTTAGTACAAATTTATTGTCTTAGCCTATCAGATTTTTTTAGAAGGGACTTTTCCAAATTTTTTTATAGGTCAGCTTATTTCCCATTGTTAAGAAATGTTCATGCAGACTTATACAGCCTCCTCTATTTAGTTCTTCCAGTAATTTTATTGTTATTTTTATTTTAAAATATGTAAATCCGTATTTTCTGACCAAGTGAACAATATTATGGTATTTTTTTTATCAATTTAGCTAGATTAGATTAGATTAGTTGCGATCGTCTATCTAAAGACAACCCTTTTAGATATTTTTTATTGCTTATACCCTCCTATTAGTATGTTTCCAGGAATAAAATTAATATCGTTGCTTAGTGTAGTTGTGTGGGCTGGATCCAAATTAGCTCTTGGCCAATTGGCTCAGAGCTTACATACAGTTCCAAGTTCCAAGTTGTTTCGGAATTGAAGCAGCTGTACGCTTTGAGGATTTTAAGGGCAGCCTGGCTGTTCTCTTTTGTAGTTTTGTTCTTATAGACTTGATCACGTTTTTTCAAGGCTATTATTTCAGTCTATAAGTCTGTTGGACTTCTTCCGAGATGGACTGAATTCTTGTATTTATATCGACGGTATTTGTAAAAACCCATGTTTGATCAATTTTAGAATTTGTGAGTGCCTGGATCTATGCCCTGTACCATGTCAGCCCAGTCTCATTGCACACATTAGCCCTTCTTAAAAACATTAATCTGCACAAATTAATGTTCAGCGGTGTCAACAAAGGAAAGCGAGCAGCAGAAGGAGTAAGGTGTATAACACACAAAAATATAGAAAATAAATTTGAAGCCTGGAAAAAAATATCACCAAGAATATTAACCGCAACGTTAAAATACAGCAATAATAGTATAAGGAGCAAATAAAGACGACACGATAAGGAATAAAGAAGCACTTTAGGAA
This sequence comes from Ontholestes murinus, assembly GCA_963969525.1. Taxonomy (NCBI): domain Eukaryota; kingdom Metazoa; phylum Arthropoda; class Insecta; order Coleoptera; family Staphylinidae; genus Ontholestes; species Ontholestes murinus. Next base: position 30,729 of record CAXAKX010000380.1, read on the forward strand.
CAAGTATAAGGAACAACCAAAGCAGCTACTTGAGAAGTTTGTGTAGCTGATGATTTTAGCTACAGAATAGCAACGGATTTAATAGATAATGACAAATATAGAGGAAAGTTTGGAAAAAAAAACGAAAATTTCACTGTAGAATGAAATATACACAATAATGTCAACACAAGGAGATACACAAATATACAAGAAAAGTTATAAGCAGAAACGAAAAATCTATAATCGATTACATATTAGTAGAACAACAGAGAAGAAACAAAGTAATAGATTTCAGAGTAAAGAGAAGCTATGGAATTGGAAGTGACCTCTACGCAATAATGACAACACTAAATGAGAATAATAAGAACGGCGTTTGGGAAAAGAAATGAACAACATTAATAATCGAATAAAAAAGATAAATATGTATCGATGTCCATTAAATCATTCGAAATAATATCCTCAGTCAAACTAACTGAAGATCGTGGTGATGTTATGGGTATCTTAGATTTGGACGATTGCTTGTTTAAGATTTTCTTTTCTGCCTTGGTTACGGTAAAAGTAACAGGAATCGGCTTTGCAGCGTTTTTTTCCCTGTTTGTTGGTATTGTACCTGTTAGCACTGGCATACCCTTATCTAAATTCCATTTGATTGATATGGTATTTGTTTTTACTGCAGCAACAATTTCTGAGAACTTGAAACTGTCTGGAGCATGATGAGTGAGGATCATCGCAGTTTGGGCATTTTGATGGAGTAGGATAACCACCCTCATGCAGAGGGTTACCGCACTGCCCGCAAATAGAGTTATTGTTACATTACAAAGGGTTAGGCACAAACTGTCGAACTTCTAAATTATACATGCAATTAATTGTTACGTTTTTTGGTAGTTGGATCGAATTAAAAGTTTGAAGATTCTCCACCACTCATCTTACTGGTCAACAGTTTTATTTGAATTACTCCTTGATCCTTTAGTACCTTAAAGATTTCTTCATCACTGCAATGTGTTAAGCCAAAGCAATATATATAAAACATTTAATGTTTTATGGGGGTTTATCTTTAACATTAAAGAGATATTACCATAAGGCACCCTTATGCCTAATTGCGCTACGCTGATCAGATCCAAAATATCTAAACCGGTCCGTGGCTCTGGTTATTGATATTGAACAACTATTTAACATTAAACATATCGATTTTGGATGTCCTAAGAAATAAATTGCTATGCCTCTCATTTTGTGTTGATACCTATACCTAAGCTTTTTTATACTCTCCGCAGTACCGAGTCCATTAATACTACGTGATATAATAAATGGCGATACTTTTTCAAATGACCCATTAACGAGTGAAACAATTAAGAATTTTGGGAACGAACAATTAGATTTCTCCATCATAAATTCAGGGCTAGACGGTCTTTGCCGTTTTGCCCTAAACTAAATTTGTGGGATTTGCCATATATGTGTAATTTTAAGTCGTTCTCTATGCTCCCTATCCTCTACTGAGCCTCAAATGGGACTTCAGATTATTAAAGCTCGGAATGCCAGGGATACAAAAAGAATATAGCCGTCCAAATACAGGCCGCACGTAGACTCCCATACACCATACGACTTGCCCTACCAGCACGTCCGAGGACGCGGTAGCTAGCCAATTGATCCAGACTGGGTTAGGTAAAGACCTCTCGATTAGGAAAATCCAAGGCCAAAGATCGCCACCAAGATCCTAATCTCCTCCGACACTGGTCGCAGCGAACGCTAAACACGCAGGTGGGTCATGTCTCTATAAAGGTTCACAAGTCATTACAAGGACAAACAGAACCCACAAAGGAGGGACAACCTCTAATCCAAAAAACAAAAAGAACAAGCACCAGTGATTCTTTACTCAACACCCAGCTTGAACCTAGTACCGCCGGTACTCATCGGTCGCCTTTTATGATCTGTTGAGTGGGCAGCGGTTGTATTTTATCCCCCAACCGCAGGGGGTTGATCCTTTGGGACATTGGTGAGCCGTTTTTATTTTATTTTTAATTATTTCTTTTATATAGCTCCGAAACTAAATGCTTAATTTTTGGAAACCTAAAAAACTGCCATTTGTTGGCATATTGTGTGTGATATCAATGAAGTGCAGTGGCTTTCGGCCACAATCATGTTTAACCATTAATTATATTCACACAAAAGATAATGTTATTTTGCACCATTTTTGACGTGTTATTCTAGAATATTATTTATTGAGTTCTTATGAACAAATTTCCAAAAGACCTTAAAATGTGATGGTAGGAACCACATGCATAGAAATTTGTACATAAGATAGATAATTAAAAATTTTCAATTCAAACTTAGCTATGGTTTTCTGTCATTGCATCAGTTACCTGACAGGTGTTTTGATCTTTTAGGATAATTTTCAAAGTTTAACTTTAAAATTGCGGAATTTATGTATTATGCTAAATTTTACACAATAAATTAAAGCTAGTCAGTGTATTTTTATATAAACGTTGTAAATATGGATTTTTAAGATTCCAGCTTTGGATGTAAAATATGTTGAAAATCACTTTATACATTTGTTTAATAAGAAATAAGTTTTCTTTTTTAGTTAAAGTTTAATAAATCATTAATATATAATTAGTATGCAAAATAGCTTACTATGTTTATAATATTATATTATAAATATATTATAATAATGTAAAATTTTTTAACAAATGCACGATTAGTTACGATTAAAAAATCTAGACAATAATTAATTATTGAAAACATAATTGGTTTTTATTTTAGCTTATTGCTTACTTTATTTAAAGTTTCTGCAGTAAAACTTATTAATTTAATTAATAATAATTCAGCAATAATTAAATTCAAAGACGTGGTTTTAATCCCACCTAAGCACATTCCAATAAAGCAACGCAGCGCCGTTCATGTGATTTTCATGACATTCGCCCTAGATTAATTTGTTCCTCTTAATTTATTCAAATGTATTCTCGAAACATATTATTTAAACCACCTCAAATTCAGCGCTCTGCTGAACTATGCTAATAATATTGGCCGCCGTCTACTTATTTTCCCGCAGGATTGACGTAAATGCCGATCGTCCATCAAAAGCCCATTGCCCAAATAGCCCTTTTTTATTAGAAGAAAATGAACTGGCAGTAACTTTGTTCTTTTTTTCATAAATGACGGTGAATCCATACTCAAAGGTAATCATAAACTTATTAGAATATTGTATGCACATTTTTACAATACTAGTATATATAATTTTGTAGAATTGGTAAATTAATATAGCTTTTTATTGTATAGTAATATTTATAATTCCTGTTTCAATATTTGAGTAAAAAAAAAGTATATTATTTACTACTAGTAATTAATATTTATAATAATGATTTTATAGACATTGAATTCAATGCCTATATTATATATTGCCACGTAGTAATGGTTGCAACAGTCATCATAAATAATAATATTAAATTAAATATATTAATACAAACATAAAATACTTTTTTGTTTTATAGTCCTCTGGCTATTATTTATTACTAATTCATAAGATTTATACCAGTTTTAAAGTAGAAGATACAATAATAATTATCCTACACACATTTACAAACACAAAATTAAATCGATTGAAAGCAAAACAAAGTATGATTCTGTATGTTTATATGTATAAAACATATTATTAAAAAAAGTATAAAATAGAAATATAACTCTACAGCAATTCATTATTTTCTATTTATTTGTGTTGAAAACCAAACGTGCAACTTCATAGTCTCCTCTCTTTCATCGTTCTGGAACAATATTAATTGTATCCCAACACTTTATCTGTTTTTACATTACTTTTTTTGTGATTATTATTTAGAGTTTAGATACGTTGAGTGTAAACGAAATGTTTATCGTGGGAAAGTCCATCCTACCCGAGGCTTGGATAAAGCAGGGGGAATTCCGTGTGCAACGGAAAAAGCTGAGGCGTGTTATATAAAAAATATTATAAATTGAAAGATATCGGCGTTCTGCTCGAAAGAAAATAAAATTCAAATAAAATGACGCAATTTTCCAACCGATAATGCCAAACAGGCAGGGAAAAAATATATACATTCACACCCCTTGAACCGGAAAGGTGTCCCCGTTGCGTAGTATCGTGAAATGAATTCTATATCGACGATGAAATATGAATGAAATAGACAAATTTCCAATAAAACCTGTTTATGGGGGGTAAATTTATTAAATGTATTAAATAAAAAATTTTATTTAACAGCTTTTTTTAAAACATATCAAAGATGATGAAAACATTTTTTATATGACTGTTTTATCATTTGAAAAATAAATGGTGTTAGTATCAAAGTCATTGCTTTCTCTGTACTATTATTAATAACCACCCACAAGCACATACTTACATTTTTTCTAAAATTTATTAAAATGCTATAAAGTACTTAATTTGGTTGTCCTTTCGTTTTTTTTAAATTGATATTTACTATAGACAGTACAGACGTACATGAAAAAAGGAATAAAAGAAAAAGAAAGACAAGTTCGAAACATTGGTCGAGATTTGTACTATTTTAGGCGAGTAGAATAAAAAATGAAGCAGTAAATATATATAAGACAAAATAACTATAAAAATTATTAATGAAAAAATATGTAAAAATCACATGTGATTATGAATTGATAACTTTATAATTTTACTAAAATCTAAAGAATCTACAGTGAAAACACGATTATTACAATACAAGTTAACACTGCTGAAAAAAAATGAAAATCTAGAAGAGAGGCTAGTGAAAAAATTAGGATTATAATCTTGTATTTTGAAAAAGCACCACCAAAGAAGGGCATCAGTATAAAAAATATGAACATAAAAAAATGAAAAATATGTTGCTCAAAAAATTAAAATCTGAAAGAGAAACTCCTGAGAAATTGTAGCATTGTATTTCATTGGGTTGTGTATTAAGTAATTTCGTTTTTTGCCATAAGATTTAAAGTCGATATTTTATAGAAATAAATAGTTTTATTCAGTGATGTATTGATCATTTTTTCGATGATATTTTGCCATCTTTTCCTCAAAGAACTTCTGACCATTCTCAGCAAAAAGTGCTGTTTGGCACCATTGTTTCTACTGATTTATTGAATTACCATTTAAAGAATGGATTGTCCATTAAATCCTATCCAAGCCCTTGCATCTTTTGGCGGGTAATTAAACTTGTGTGTAATGGATCACAACACCTTACGATTTGCCAATTCTGGCCGCATTTTATTCATGGCTTTATTCATTTTTTCCAAATTGGCAACAGCACACATCGGTATTAATAGTTTGGCTCACTGGTAGTAACTCAAAATACACGACTGCTTTGTAATCTCACCAAATTGAAACCATAGCCTTTTTGATGGATATTTGCTGTGGAATTGGTTGCAGCTTGTTTGCCCATATAATTTTGTAGAATGCTATCGTTTTCGCACGTCGTTGTAGTAAACTATTTATCTCTCATCGACACTAAAAATGTACTTAAAAAATGGATCACCTTTATTGTTTTTAAGAGATTATCTAAAGCGTTTATGCGCTTTGTTAAAACAATTTCTTTTATATTTAATCAATTGCTCCCTTAACCCGTAGTGAAACATATTTGAAAAATCTTGATTAGAAATTAAAAACACTTGGTTTGTTTCACAGAATATTTATTATTTTTCCCCGACTAGTTTCGACAAAATGTCTTTATCAAGGAGTAATGAATAATATACAATACACTAATATATATGGATTACACATTCAGGTAATAAGGGCCGTCATAATCGGGGACTTCCAAATCTCTTCAATATTGTTAGTTATTTGTTTGCCGATAATTATGGCCTTATTTATATGTAATCCCTCTCTGTAATTAAGATGCCGACATTTATTACCTGAGCACAATATTTTTAAATTGTCATTTTGGAAAAAATGGTTATTTTCTATGCAATGTTGCGAAAATCCAGTTGTTAGTTTTTTTTATTGTATATTGATTTTTTATGTTCTTGTAATCTTGCTTCAAAAGTTCGTCTTGTCTGTCCTATGTATAGGGTCCGCCAATAAGGGCGCGTGAACTTTAAAATTGAATAAAACAAGTTGTGTGTGAGGTAGAAACGAAATTTATTTTTCATTCGAAAGGGTATTCGACCCCATTAAGTATGGAAGATAACATCGTTCAAATGACCACCGCGGCTCCGTTTGGTAGCCCGGATCCGGGAGGTCCAATTTTCGATTACTCTGGAGCACATATCGGCCTCAATTTGAGCGATGGCGTTGCGTATGTTGACTTTGAGGTCATCGGTGTTTAGAGGCTTGTTGGCGTAGACCAGCGACTTGAGATAGCTCCAGAGAAAAAAGTCTAAAGGCGTTAAAGCGCACGATCTCGGTGGCCAGTTGATATCGCCTCCGCGCGAGATGACCATGCCCGGAAATCGCTCGTGCAGAATGTCCATTGTGACATGTCGTCCGTGTCCATATCATCCAGTTTAGGCCAAAAGAAGTTGGTTATCATCGACCTGTAGCGCTCCCCATTGACGGGTATGGCCGCCCCAGCTAAGAAGTTGAGACAATCATTGTTTTCTAACTCTGTGAATTGGATATTATTATTAATTGAATTTAAAAACATTGCAAAATAATCTAATTGTCTTAAAGTACCATCCCAAATGCAAAAAAATGTCATCAACGTAGCGTACTCAGTAGAATATGTGTTTTGATTTACTTTTATAATTTCAAAATTTGCCATAAAGATTTCCGCTAATAGTGGTGAACCGGTGAGACCGGTGGTTTCCTACTTATATGCACCAACATATAACCTTTGCAAATACTTAAATATTAAATGACCAGGGTTTATTAATTTTCTTTCACCATATGCAGTTAAAAATTCAGTAGACTTAGTAAAAAAATTAAAATCTTTAAACCTTCCCCCAAATGCAAAAATGATATATTTTGACGTAAAAAGTCTATTTACATCGATCCTAGTAGTTGAATTGAAAGTAATTCTGGACAAATTAATAGAAAAATCAAATCAAGATAACATTAAAAAAAATGACGCGAAAAAACTTGTTCGAATATGTATTGACCAGAATTACTTTGAATTCAATAATATCTATCTAGACGGTCTGCCTATGGGTTCACCGCTATCACCACTATTAGCGGAAATCTTTATGGCAAATTTTGAAAAAATTATTTTCGTCGATAAAACTAAAAAAATAAACTTGAACTTTTCTGTTGTGCTTTGTTTTTTGCTATTTGCTTCTTATTCTTATCCTTGTTTCATTCGGTTGTCGTTTTCATATTATCTTCTACTTGTGTATCTAGTTTCTTAACACCGCCTCTAATCCATTATCTTGGTAGACCCACTTAAACTCTTCAAATTGTGTCTTTTTTGCTTTCATTATTTTGTTTTTGCTCTCCCATGTTTCTATATTCTGTATCATTTTCGTTTTATTTCCTTTATTTATTTTGTATGCTTTGGCTATTTTGAGTTCCATATTGAATGTTTCAAATATAAATTAGTCTAGGTTTTTTTAACCTCTTAGATTCCTACTTTTAGTCCCTGTACTCTTATGTTGTTCCTTTTTCATCAACTTCTCTTCTCCGAATTTGCTTTCCAACGTTTCTATTTTTATAGTTAATTCCTTCTTTTCTTCATTTCTCTGTATTTGCACTTTTCACTTTTCAGAGCTCTTCTTTCAACTCATTCGTATTTTTAACACTTCTCTCATCATCTTCGTCAGTTCCTGTAGCTCTATGATATGCGTTCCACTTTTTATCTTGCTGTTTTCTTCCCCTATTTTCTTCTGTTCCGGTGACTGTATCGCTGTCCCTGTTTCTTTTCTTCGCCTTTGCCATTTGTTCTTTATTGGTTAACTGTTTGTTTATTCGGTTTATCTTTAGTGTTTTGTAATTTTGTGCGATTTGTGTGCTTTTTCAATGTCCAGTGCGTCCCTCTTGCTGCCTATCTGTGGGCTAAGACCTTACTTATCTTACACTCTTCATTATACACTTATTTGTCTTTTTGCATGATACAAATTTTTAAATCATTCATAAAACAAGTAAAGTTCTCTCAAGGAATTATACAGCTTGTGTCTTGAAATGGAATCGCATCAGAGACATTGCCTATAAATATTTCACAGAAATGAAAAATATAGATAAATGTTTAATTAATTAAGTCAGCGATATTCAACTCTTCGATTTGTCTTGAGTAGAATTATTCAATATCTTGCAAAATTATAATGTCATCTGCTAAGTTAATTGTCCACATTTCTTGTCAAATTGCAACTAGAGTAAATCCAAATACTTAGAACAAAATGAATAGTTATAATCTGCTTTATTGCAATATATAACTTGGTTAATTTTAAATCAAGAAACAGGGCAATCAGAATGTTCATCTAATAAATCAATATACCAATGAAATAGTAAAATTCTTCAAAATACACATGGATATAGGCTTAATATTAACGAAATATGAAGAAACAATTGCTGTGAGAAATCACTTTGTTATGCTACTTTGTAAGCTGTACAAAACTCTAACACCTTCAGCTTATTTCTCACTAGTTTATATTGTATATTTGTCTTATTGTTTATTTATACTCTTCGATCCCTCATAGGAATTTGAAAAACTAAAAAAAAGCTTTTTCCAAATAAGGAGAAAACTGATGATACACAATTTTTGGTAAAGTAATTAAAGATTTACAACACTTTCGAGTTTTTAAATTTAAATAACTAACCGTAGTATATTTTATTAATAATATAATATTAATTATTGATAAACATCGTCCTGCGTAAATGGTATTTTATAATTAATATTAAAAATATTAATAAAAATAATAATATGAATAATATTAATAAGATACTATTTTAACCATTATATTAATGAAATATGTAATTAATTTAATCTTTTTGTTTTCAGGTGAGTTCTTCAACCTCCACAATGGTAAAGTATTCTATGACTGATTTAATAATTTATATTTTTACAATGCCCAGCTTTATAATCAACTACACTCTTATTTCTTTTGACAGGAGAAATAATATTAAACTAAAATTATAGCATAATTATTTTGAAGACAAAAATGATTGTCATATAATTAATACAGCAATTGCATCTTTCTAGTTATTTAGCATGTATACGAGGTTTTGGCAAGTTATATTTATGCAATTTATTATTGTAATTATATAAAATAACAAATTAACACGAATTAGTTAGTAAATAAAACCCTCAAATTTATTTCACAATTTTGATCAAACTACTTCATTTACAAGTAATGTAAAATACTCGAAATTGGTTTGAATAACTTTTCAAAATATCTGCTACACAACAGTTGTATGTTCTTTAAATTGCCATTAATATTAATTGCACTAAAAACAATTTCAACAACAAATACAGACACTCCCAAAAGTAATTTTATTTTTCTTTCCTATGTGAATGCAATGAATCTAAGGAGTGCAATCGATGTTGTGACTGTTTTGAATCTATAATAACATTTTTTTAATAAGGAAACACACAACAGGTTTTTATTTAAAGCCAATTGCTAATATATTATACGCGTAGTTACAATAGAATAGTCGAACTTCGGAAGAACACATATTACCAGGAAAACTATAATATCTGTGGTTCTATATTAGATAGTTTTATTAACACCCTATAGTTTAAAACCTGTATACGACTTTTTAGATACGAGTGGATAACACTTACATTAGTAACAATGTTAACGTTTTTAACATAAATACTGGCCGAGTACTAAATTAGGTCTCTTTGATATTTCAGTTCAAAATTATTTGGATTAAGTCCTTCCATAAAGCTATGCTGAATTTTGAAAATTGCTCATTGTAACATGTTTATATATTTGCATTTAGTACGATAAGTGAGTATCCTTAATTTTTTATTATTACGCTGAGAACCAGAATTTCAATATCCGATTGATGTAATTCTAACAAATACAAGCAAGCCCGTGTATTTCACAATTTACACAAAGATTTGCGCTCTGAATAATTCCGGTGCTGCGGTGGAATTGGTTAGCGTCTCGTAAGATTAGTAAGTTAAATTAGTTATTGAGTTGTGCGCCCGAAGGATTGTGGGCGGGAGGGTGACCCGTCCCCCTCACTTCCCGTCGCAGCCCGCACGCCGGCCTCCCTGCTAATTAACCCGCGTTCGTTCTTGAGCACAGCGACGTCACCCTTTGTTTTGTTTTCTCCATACTTTTTTTTTATTCTTCTGTATTTAGTACGAGTTGCTCATTACAAAATTCGTAATTAAAATTTCCGGTCCGCTTCAGATGGAATCGCGAAGTTTGAATGTTTACGGAGTAAAAAATTTACATGTTGCAGCGATAAAGTTTATGGGAGTCAATGTCAGTCATAATTAAATAACAACTTTTTCAAAGTATTTTCTGAAATGTATTGTATCAAAAATTAAATTTATTAATTCCTTTTTGTTTTTATTAAATATTAATAAAAAGGTATTATTTTTAGATCATAATTAAGACATTATTTCTTCAAATACTAAAAAATACTAAACTTGCTAGATATTGAACTGCCCATATAATACCTATTAATAAATTAATACAGTGTGATTTAAAAGATTTATTATTTTTATAACCATAAATTTCCATTTTGAATATATCCATTGCAAATTTGTTTTTAAATTATATATGAATACTTTTTTACGTAGTTTACCAAATTATAATTTAAGTCGACATTAAAATTATAACAGGAAACAATTTGAGAATTTTCTAGGGGCTTGATACACTTTTACAAAAATTTTATATACACTCACTTTCATATGAAATGCACCACCCAGAAAGAATAATATGATTGATGCGAAATTTGTTGAAAATAATTATTTATTAGTTGGTTTTCTTATTAAACTCTGAATAAAAAAAGGTAAGCCGTTGAGGTTTCTCCGTTATGGTTATCTTAAACTCCACAACCTTTTATATGGGCATTGAAGAATATTTACTTAGAATTTATCAGCAGTTTTATTCTGAAGTTGTCACAGTGCCCAGAGTAAGACAACACCCATTTTTTCCAAAATTTCGGGGTTTGATAAGGGGTAAAATTATCGGCATGAAAGAAGCATGTTTATCATTTCGCGAAATTGGGAGAAGAATGAATCGTGATCACACAAATGTGTCGAAAATAGAATATAGTCTTACTGGTCAAAATAAGGTATACAGCGGTATCGTCTGGCTGGAAGACCTCCCCGACGTAGTAACGCCCGTGAAGATCGACTGAGACGAAGAGCCACAAAGAACCGATTTCAAACAACTAGGTCTGTTGTCATAGATTGGGTAAGAGCTCTAATTCTCCAGATTTCAATGGCGACCATTTATCCACGAATTGCGTCTTTTAACCTCCTATCTTACCATCCATTTAGACGTCTTCCATTAACCCTACCTCAGAAAGCTGCTCATCTGGCTTGTTGTCAAGAGCGGCAGGGTGGGTTGAATGAAGAATGGAACTACATCGCATTTAGCGATGAATCCATGTTTTGTTAATGGAAGAATGACGGATGTAGAATGGTGCGTCGATTTCGAGAACGAAAAAATTTAGAGTGGGGTGCAATCAGGTTGGGACGAAAGTCACCTTTATTGTTTATTCCAGGTATATTAAACGCCCGTCGGTACATTGATAATCATCGTCGTGGTGCCATTTATGCAGAAGCTATCTAATGGAATTTTCCAGCAATATAATACTAGACCCCACACAGTAAACATTACAAAGGTGTGTTGCAAATGTTTCTTTATCCAGCAAGGTCTCCCTTCCTCAACCCTATCGAACATGTTTGGGACATAATGGGTAAAAGGGTTCGCAACATACCCAGGTCTCCTGACAAATTAGATGATCTGAGACTTAAGTTAGAAGTTGCTTGGTATAAGATGCCTCAAACAGATATAGACCATTTGATTCTAAGTATTCCTAGAAGGGTATATTCTTGCATTGCTATCTGACGCAATGTAACTTATTATATTTTTTTTTCTGTTAAATTAAAGCTTTTTTGATAGTTTTATCATTTTGTACCAACTAACAAGCAATTATTTTCACCAAGTTTCGCATCAATCGGATTATTCTTTCTGGGTGGTGCATTTCATATGCAATCGAGTGAATGCCTATTGGATCATTAATTCATAGTTAACATCTACTTTATTTTAAATAATAGAGTGACTATAAATTTCAAACGAATTGATAAGAAATTAAAATTATCTTATTATCTTAGAAACCCAGACCTTTAATACTATCGTTGTCAAGTCGTTAACATGTTCGTACGTTGTAGCAAATTGTGGTTAAGTGGTCAGTTCTTTATCTTATATCAAAATTAACGCAGATTTGACGACAATTCAACGTAATGAACATGGTGAATCAGATATTTACATAAATTTTATTAATAATTGCCCATCAATCTCTAAAATAAAAACAAATACACTCCAAAATAATCATATAAAAAACTCTATACATATTACAAAAATGTCTGTCAAACTAAATTAAAAATTTTCTTGCATAATGTAAACTGTTAATTTTACTATTAATCTCAATCATTTCTTGGCGAAGCATTATAAAATAATAGGTAAAGAATTGATAAACAATTCGTTTGTTTCACTGATTTTTTATATTTATTTCAATAGCTTGTTACAGCATTATCAAGTGGATAAAGTGAACTCCGGAAACGGAGAATGGCAAACACAAAGAAGAAAACAGCTTAAAAGAAAACCTATTCAAAGAACTAACGACTTGGCTCTTGATTTTAAAGGAGTTTATAAAATGCTACATTATCATGTGTTTCGGCTGCATCCGGATATGCCAGTGGAAAAACTAGAAAATTATCTAAAAAATAAGAATTTTACAGTGGCGAAATGTGAAAAAATGAACTCAATATTCCCACGGAATACTCTTCTTTTAAAGTATCTGTACCAGAGAACAAAGAAAGGGATATCAAAGATACAAATTTGTGGCCTAAACCCGTGTTTTTATGGAGGATTGGCGGAAAGAACATAGCCAACAATTAATCTAATAAAATACGAAAGATATAACCATATTCCATCAAAATATCCAATCTATTGGAAATTTTATAAATGAACTTAATGTTGAACAGATTGGAAACAAGTGCAATATAATATGTATCACCGAACATTGGAAGACAGAGGAGCAGCTCAAAAACTACCCAATCACCAATTCAAGTTCATTTTTTGGGGTAAACATGCACGGAGGAACCGTAATATACGTGAGCAATAACCTAAAATATAATGTTAAAAGCAAATTAAACTGTTTAAACCGTCCTTTTATATTTGAATGTACTGCCTTTTAAATAACGACAAGAATAACTTTATTATAATAAACCTTATACAGACCCCCAGATGCATGCATACACCAATTTTTCGTGTTATTTAAAAAATCTCACAACTAGTGTACCACGAAAACAAATATATTTTCGTTTGTAGCGATTTTAAAGTTAGCTTTCTGGCGATATCACCAAATAAGCATATGCTAATTGATATAGCAAATACTTATGGTGTTAATTACATATTTGAAGAACCCACTAGAACTACTAATTTTACAGAGTCATGCATAGACAATATTTGCCTGAACCACCCTTCAATAAAAAAATTATAAATAATAAATACTAATATAAGCGTTCATTTTGCCCCATTAGTCACAGTTTCAACTAGCCTCTAAATCAACACCTTCAACTCAACGCGTGCGCTTATTTTCGAACACAAACGATTAAAAGTTTATATCCGAACTACAAAACATAATCTTGATTAGAAATTAAAATAACTTGGTTTGTTTCACAGAATATTTATTATTTTTTCTCTCCGACTAGTTTCGACAAAATGTCATTATCATTACTCCTTGATAATGACATTTTGTCGAAATTAGTCGGAGAGAAAAAATAATAAATATTCTGTGAAACAAACCAAGTGTTTTTAATTTCTAATCAAGATTTTTCAAATATGTTTCACCACGGGTTAAGTGAGCAATTAATTAAATATACAAAACATAAATTAGAAATATATATATCAAACTCTCTAAATGCTCAGTGGAATTTATTCAGAAATATCTTCTCAAATTTAATGATTTAGTATCGCAAGAAGAAGTCATTAGCGTCACTAAATTATTGAAGAATGCAATGTCATACGGCTATGACAATATTCCCATTATTTTAGAAAGACACAGCATAAATTATATAGTGTAACCACTCATACACATTAGTAATAATTCCGTTGAATTCGGAATATACCCTGATAAAATAAAACTGGCAATTATCAAACCAATACTGAAGGAAGGAGATGCCACAAAAATCGAAAATTACCGTCCAATTAGTTTGTTGCCCGTATTTTCAAAAATATTTGAATATCTCATGATCCTAAAAATAACAAACTTCCTAAATTCCAACAATAGATTAAATAAATCTCAGCATGGATATATTGCCGGAAAATTCACAATGACTGCAATTTACGACTTGTTACAGCATATAATAACAAATTTTGAAAAAACGCAGGTAAAAATTGGTATTATTATTGATCTCTTCAAAGCGTATGATTGCGTGAACCACAAAGACCTACTGCATAAATTAGAGAAAAATGGAATAAAAGGGATAGGATTAAAATGGTTCTGATCTTACTTGGAAAGAAGAAAACAACAAGTAAATACATCAAAGGATGGAATATAGGCTTTTTCAAAAGAAGCAAATATTAACTTGGGGTTACCCCGGGGACGCATAACCATACAAACACTCTCCATAAGTTTTATAAATGATTTAATTTATGTTATCAATAACTATAGCGAAAAAATCATAAATTATGTGGATGACACTAACCTTCTCTCACCAGGTGAAACAATACAAGAGTCGACTCCTAAAAAATGTCAAAAACTTCTTCTGTAGAAATAAATTAAAAATTAATAACGATAAAACTAATGTGATGATTTTTAGGAACAAAAAATATGCGGATACATCCAATTTCAACTTTGACAATAATGTAGTAAGTGAGGTAAAATTTCTTGGTATCAAAATCGACAATCGTCTAGTCGAAGACTCGCACATTGGTGATTTAATAAAATCACTACCGGAGATATTATACAGGCAAATATTTAACTAGATCAGCCGCCACAACTGTATATTTTTCCAATTTTATTAGCAAAATGAGGTACGATCTTATATTCTGCGATAATAACTTTAAATTTAGAAATAACTTTATATTGCAAAAGAAAATAATCAGGGCCTTAATGAAACTAGGTTATAACCAGTCATGCCGAGAAAAATTCAAAGAATTAAATAGTCAAACAGTATTCCGAAATTATATATACTATTGTATTATATTTTACCTGAAACACGCACAAGGTAAAGATAAAACGTGAGGTACATAACACAAGAACAACAGATAAAATTATTCAATACTTTAACGGAAACTCAAGAAAAGTATTAACTCGCCAAAAATATTTTCCAAAAATGTATATAATATTTTATTAGAATTAGAGCTATACAGTATAAAAGAATTTTTAGAACATAAGAAGTAGACGAAAACATCTCTGTTGCATTTGTATTTATGTATATGTATAGTAATCAAATAAGTATGTAGATAAATATAGATATCAAATTAGCAACTAAGTAGCTTGTAAGTTTAGGCACTGACACAATTTCATTTTGTACATTATTCTAATAACACTTTGAAATAAAGAATATTATTATTATTATAAATTTCACATAGTCCATCAATGAACGAACACACGGTTGCAATAAATTTAAATCAGTACGAAATCAATGCAATAACTTAAATTTTCAATTTTAAAAAGAATTAATTGAAAAGATAGAATCCCAAATATCTTCGAACCCACGTCATTTTCTAGATTTATATTGCCAAGTTGAAAAAAATAATGGAATGCCAAATAAAATTGTATCAGGTGATGCAGTCCTTAATTATGGGCCAAGCATTTCAGTTGGCCTTTGAGCTTACTTTTCGAATACCCATAATATTACCAATAACAAAACAGGTAATTTTAATGACGTCATATATACGAACGTCTCCAAGGCGTTCAATAGATTGAATCATTCCATCTTGCTTTCAAAAATGTTTGCGTATGGCTTTAGCATAAGTACTTTAAAATGGTTTCGATCTAATCTTACAATTCGTATACAATATGTGAGAATTTGAGGTTTTATATCTCATGACATATAGATCATATCTATATTACCGATTATTAAAAGTTTTCTTAACATTTTGCATAAAGTAAAATAATTTAATGATAATCTCCAAGGGGATGTATTAGTAGTATGCCTGAGTGGTGTAACATAAATAATTTCTAAAAAATTTCTAAAAAAACGAAATTTAATTAGAGATAATAAGAATAAAGAACTAGTTTGTTTATAAATAAGTATTAAGTCCATCAGGTCTAAAATAAATAAAATTAATCTTATATTAAATGATGATATTTATAATATGTCTGTGTTTATTAATTCAAGAATAGTACTCGGTAATTGTTTTAAAGAATTTCCATGTAGCAGCTCAATTCTTTAGGAAATTATTTTATCATGGTGGAGTATTAATGATGACTAAACATAATATATAGAATATACTACACTAAATTTTGCATTGAAAAATTATTGGGATTTCTATAGAAAATAGCATTGTACTTACTGCCTATCGTTCACCAGATGGTGATTTTTGTGTACTAGTTGTGTTAACAATACTTCTGTGCGGCCATTGGAAACTAGATTATCTGATCATAGAGGTATATTATTTAATATCACATCTGAGAATTCTAGCACAAATAAAACAGCAAAAAAAAATCATACGACCCATCACCAGTTATGGTAAATTTGTTCTATTCTAATTATTGGATAAATAGTCGAGGAATTTTGTTAGTAAATTACGATGCGTAAATAAATGCTTCGATCAGTTTATTTCGCTTTTCACATTCCATTTTGACACTGATTTTTTTTTTTTGAAAAAGAAAATCGCCAATTAGAATGAAAATCTAAAATTTATATTTATAACATAACGCCAATTTGCATAATATGAGAACCACTCTTACGTAAATTTCAGAGGTTTACAATAAAACTCAAGATTCGAAATTTAGACTAGTAAGAAATACATATTGTCTAAAATACAAAAGTGCAATTGTAATATGCAAAATGGAAGCAAATAATTCTTACCATCAACATACTAATTTCAAGCCAAAAGCAATATTGAAAATAAATTTAACCAGATTTTCTCCAGTGCATCAACTGAAATAATAAATTCCGTACCCAAATCTAAAGTGCATCCAATGAGTTTAATGTGACGCCAACCCATAAATTGTAAAATTGAAGTATATATTTTAAATTCGTGAAAGTTACATCTAGTGCAGTGATCAATATTATTAATAGTTTGAAACCTAGTAAAAGTAGAGACATTTACAGGATTAGAAATCATGTTTTAAAAGCAATAGTCACTTCTATTATTTGCCCTTTGATCAAACTGATATACTTATGCATCAAAATTAAATTTTTCCCTTTTATTTGCGTTGGTGATGCCTCTTTACAAAGAGGATTATTCAAATCCAGACAATTATCGCGCGATAGCTCTGCTACCTTTGCTTGCTAAAATCTTAGAAACAAATCTTATCCAAAGAAATAAATACATGCCGATGGCTAGGAATACAATAAAAGGGAGAATTTTGGCTATGGCGGAAAATGTAAATTTTCAACAAAAAATTCATATATTGCGATTTTAAATCCATTTGCCTTGACGAGTCAACCGACGTAACAGGCTCTGCTCGCTTAGCAATTTTTGTACGTCATTTTGTTCAAAACAATATTAAAGAAGAGTTAATAAGTTTATCAACACTAACAACAACAACAAAAGGATTAGAAATTTGTAATGCAGTTATATATGTTGGTGAATAATGCAATGAAAACTCATCGTACAATAGCTTACTTTTATACAATAATGTACGCTGGTTAAGCCGCGGAAATGTTTTGCAAAGATTTGTAGATTGTTTGGAGGAAATAAGATTCTTTCTAAAAAATGAGAACATTATTGGCCAATACAATCAATTATTGGATATAGAATGGCTAGCAAAGTTATATTTTTTACTGATTTATTTTCTCACCTAAATGAATTAAATATAAACCTACAAGATGTTAATAAAACAGTCATTATAATGTTTGACTTAATCAAATCGTTCGAAGTCAAATTACATGATATTCTTTTAAATTCATATAAATATTTTCCGAATACAATTTTTTTTTTCTGAAAGTGAATGTCATGAAAAGCCAAATAAAGAGTCACCAACGAAAGAGTTTTCAATGGTAATTCAATCCCTGATTCAGGAATTTTCTGCAGGATTTGCACAGTTTAAAGAATTTGAAGAAATTTTAAAATTTATATTATATCCTGATACAATAACATTTGAAAAATTAAATTTAAAAAACTTGAGTGGTCAACCATGTGGAACCAAAAATTTGTTGATTAAATGATATAGAAATTATTGAAAGTAATCGATTATTGGATAAAATAAATAAAATTGCAGAAGATGAAATTCTAACTACATAGAATTCAATTCCTGACACGTTTAATTGTTTAAAATTATTAGCAAAGGTAATTTTATCAATATTTTTATCGACTTGGGCATGTGAATCTCTATTTTCAGAATTAAATTTTATAAAAAATAAATCTAGGAATAGAATGACGAATGAGTCGAGCTCTGCATGCGTCCTGTTGAAATTAACTAAATATGAACCAGATTAAATTAATTAAATCTTCATCATCTAGTGTCTAGCAACAAAAATCACATTAAAAACAATTGTTTATAACGTGAATTTTGTTTCTATCACATTGCTTTTTGTAAAACATTGATTAATAAAAAATTGTTTAAAGAAGAATTGCTTTATTTGTTTATCGAATTATACTTAAGTATAGTTTCGCCACGCTAACATATCGAATGAACTTTTATTGTGGTACGTTATCTATTTAAAAAATATTTTTTCTGACTTTGTGGCACGGACATCAAAAAAGGTTCGCCATGCCTGATCTATACTATATACATTGGAAAAGTGCTGCTCAAAAAGATTTACTAAGGCTTGAGGGATATTTCATTTTAAAACATATTCTCGGGGTAGCCGTTTGTTTGTTTTTGTCATTAACATATTTCCAAAATAGTTTACTATTAGATTGTATTGCATCTTTAGTATTTCGTACGTATTTTAGATATAGATCATTAGCCAAAAATGTACAATCACTTCCCAGTATTTTAAATCTTATATAATTTAAATAATCATTCCCCTGTTTGAATCTAAGATGAGCGAGTTTTTTGTGTTTTATCAAACTAATTAATTCTTTAGTAAACCATTTGAGAAATCTGCCTTTAAATAACCTCTTCTTTAGAATGTATTGTTCGATTACATAATAAAGTACATTATAAAAACAATTAACGCTGTCATTTAAATTTTCACAGTATTCGAACAAACCTATGCAATTTATAATAGCAAGAAAATCATTAATTACACAATAATCTGCACTCTTAAAATCATTAAAATATATGTTGTCACAGATTATTAGAAATTTAAAGGACCCACAAAGTAAATTAATATCGTATCCATTATGATGTATACTATCATGAAAAATACCATCAACCGCATGCTCAATATTAATATTATCACTGGAACTAAATACAAGGTCGAGATATACACCACGATTATTATGTAAGTGATTAGCTTGCCTTAAGTTTAAATAGCTATAGCATTCAATAAATGTAAGGGCTTTATTAGAGTTGGAGCTATTTGTACATACACCAAGTTCATCGTTCGACCAAGTTTTCCTTGGTAAATTATAATCCCCACATATGATTAGTTCATCTATAGAATAATTTACAAATAACTCATCAAGTGTAGAGTAGTGAAAATCAAACTTTTCAATACCAGAGTCCAGCGAAAAATAAACTGCACCAATAACATAATTTGTATTATTAATAATTAAATTAACAAAAAGTGGTTCTACTTGTCGAAAGGTATCTGTTAACAAATTCGCTTTAGTAAATTTGCTAACTAAAATAATGATCCCATCACCACACTTTTTATTATTATTTAAACTATTACGATCTAATTTAAAAATATTATATTTTTTTATATCTAATTCACCATCGATTTTTTTTTTCTGAAGACCAAGTTTCCAATATAACAATCACATCATAATTACAAATCGATACGTTTACAGAAAATGCATGTAATTTACTTGAGAAACCCCCTGTGTTGTGGAAATATACACTAATATTTTTTCTATTCAGTTTTTTGTAGGTTAAACACGAGCTTTGGTTATCACTGGTGATTCACGTAAATAATGGTTGGTTAAATCAGCTTCTCCTTCATCAGTCCACCCCGTCAGTGTCTCACGAAGTTCTTTTATATAACTAATTTGGTATGGTGCCCGATCTGCATTTATGTGGATGTTATTTGGGAGATTTTTTTCGACCCTGTAAAACCTGAACAGCTGAATTGTTGTTGTCAAAGACAACTTTCGATGGGCGAGGTTTACTAGTTTTCTTTCCAATGCAAATTGTCTTCAATATTTAGTTGCATCCCCTGAAGAAAGGACTTTATTTCTTTTAGATCATTAGATTTGCGTAATTCTATGTCCGAATTATTTGATTCAAAAACTTGATAAAACATGACATTATTTGAGCGCAATTGTCTGTCTTGAATTTCCATAATAATATCTTCTTTGTCACTATTTTGCTGCTTCGGGAAATGGATCTCATTATTAAGATCCTCATTGACTTTTTCAAGGTTTTATTTTATCAACTGCTTTTTCGATGTCATTGATATCAAACGGTTCATCTGGTAGTTGTGTTTTAGAACACCTCCCACAATTCCATTCATCTCCGTTGCTTTTTACGACTATATGGAATTAATTGTCATCGGACTAATTACGAATATTTTCTGCCGTTTCAATTATTGCTACAAATATAAATTCTTTAAATTGGAATCCTGATTTTGATATTTTCAAAAACACTAATTCCACAGTTTTACAATCATTTCTTATCGATCAATGAAAGCATAAATCTTGCGATTACGATACCTGCACAAAAGGAAGGCAAAAGAAATTTATCTCTAGTTATATTTCGGTTAGATTTAAAAATTAGCCAATAACTTATCTAAAAACAAGCTATGACTCAGGACTACAAGTAATTAA
>CAXAKX010000381.1:0-26939 GCA_963969525.1 Ontholestes murinus
ACTTGAAAATATCGTACAGACTAGAGTTATCTAGAAGATATTCCTTGGAAATAATTTAGTTCCGGTTCAAATATGTTAGTTTCCAGACGTGGTGATTAGCCATATATTAAATAAAGGGCAAGGGTGAGATCTTGAAGGCTAATGAACAAAAGTATTTAAAAATTATAATTTATATTGCCACTAGATGTACATTTCGAGCACTAAGTGCTCATTATCAGTAGCTAACTTAGCTAACTAAACTAAGTGAATACAAAATAAATTGTGAAGAAAGTGAATTCTAACGTGTTTCATTTTACTAAAAGAAGCAAAAGTTGGCCACAAAAGTAAATATCCGATAACACTCCAAGCCTGCTTTTAGAATACATCCAAGAATATTCCAACCTAGCATAAACCCGTTGGGGTTATGAACAAGTATTTGTTTAAAATTATCTTATGAAGAATGTCAATTGTTGGGTTGATTTTAATGTAAGAGTTGAAATGTGGAATGTTTTTTGATGGTTTAATTATTTAAAAAAGGTCTCCAGATAAATGTTTATACTACGAGGTATACGAGAGGTAGTGATGGAAGACGAATGAGATATATTCTATAAATGCAAAGTGGAGGCAAATAGATCATAAATTGATCGCAAGGATTGTTAGTATTTTATTACGTAAGCATAAACCAGTTGATACGGGTGGGAAAGAATTAAAAAAATGTACTATGATCAGACCATCTACTACTAACAATAGAAACTCAGATAGGCAAAGGTAAAGAACGGGGCGTGAACAAAACAGTTCCAAATTGGAGAGTGAAATACTGGTGTTAGGAAAACATAAGAAAATTCTGCAGATTGGATTCATTAGATACTCTCTTTTAAGATTTGTACCTGTTTTTTTGAAGAATATTAATATGCAAAAGGAAAAAAAGGAAGGCAATGGAAGATTTTATTAACATAACGGAAAAAGTATAGAAGAAACAGTAGGCTACCGACAGGTCCAAAAAAGATGGCGAGTGTCGGGGATGTCGAGGTTGTCTTAATTGATATTTTATGTGTTAAATGTATTTCTAAAGTGTTCGATTAAGTTAAGTGTGATGCATGTAACTGCAGTTTTTACCCGTCATATCTAGAGGAGCATATGAAGACCACAAAGAAACGGAAATGCATCTCTAGGAATCTGTCAGAAAAAGAGGACGCCAGTGAGTCCATTTTACTTTTGCTATCTCCTAAAAGTGAAATCTAATATCTTAAACGAGAGAACGACAGACTACGTCACGTGCTTAGAAAAATTGAACATAAAAACAAGATAATGCTGGATGACATCAACTTACTTTAAGTTAAAATTAATATAAATGAAAATAAAGAACACATAACCTATTCATCAAAACTGCATGATTCTGCAAAAAATCATAAAAATAAAACTGTTAATTATAAAAATCTGTAACGTCAAAGAATAAACCTATGCCTGCCGTGCCATTAGTTTCTCTAGATATGCAAAAGATGTCAACGGTATAAATTAAAATTCCAGAGATATCACGAATCTGCAAAAAAAATCAACGACCACTGAACGCGCAATTTAATTCCAACGCCGCAGCTCGTAAGAAAAATATTAATAAAAATAGGATAACATATACTGGCAGTAATATGAAATCTTCACTTAAGGCCGAATTTAAAATAGCTTGGGGTTTTATAGGCAACGTCCACAAATCTACTAGCGTTAATGATATTATTGATAATGTGTCAAAAGTAAATTAGCACTAAATAATTTATTTGCGAAAAACTCGATACCCACAAGCAAAGCAAGTTTTAACTCAGGTGTTAAGTTGTCAGTATACGAAATAATCACGAAGCAGTCCAACTGGCACAAAAATATTATTCGGTGTATTTTTCGCAAACGAAGTCGAAAGTTCGGAGTTGAATAATGAAATTAGACATTCTTCAAATCATCTAGCATAATTTAAATTGAAACTTCTATTTATAAATCTGCGATCGATTGGAAATAAAATTAATATATTCCATTAAACTTTATCGCCGTGCAAGGATATTTGCTACAAAATTTTAAATGGAACTACTTACAATAAAAAC
Organism: Ontholestes murinus; assembly: GCA_963969525.1. Classification (NCBI taxonomy): domain Eukaryota; kingdom Metazoa; phylum Arthropoda; class Insecta; order Coleoptera; family Staphylinidae; genus Ontholestes; species Ontholestes murinus. Next base: position 2,064 of record CAXAKX010000381.1, read on the forward strand.
TCTAAGTAGTTCCATTCAATACACAGCTGGTATTAGAATAGAGGTATCTATTACCATAAAAGAGTCACCGATTTGCAAGAAAATTATTACTAGACCCATTACCCGCCTACGAAAATCTCACTACTACCAAATAATAGCAAATTATAATTGGAATGTTTGCAAGACTCAAATCTACATTTGAATGCAAAATGTAAAATGTTGCTAAACCATTTATAGACAGCCTTCATATCTGCATTTCCTGAAAAATACTTTAAGAACTAACGCAAGAAACTGCCAATAAATTGGTTCAGCGAAAAATTACAAACCCAAAGGCAATCCTTGATAAAGTCCACCAATGAAATTTGAAGTGCGTACATAAACAGTGAAATAAACATGTCAGAAAAGTTTATATTTAAGGAAGCTAAAATCAGTGCAATGGGCAACTTTATTTGGTCATTCAGCTGCACACCTAAAACGATGTGGCAAGTTGGGAACCCAACCATCCGAGGCAAAAGTCACCATCCTTCTGTTTGAAATGCAAGTGTTCTGAACAGTTTTTTCGCTTCAACAGCTGAAAATATTACAGCAATTATTCCTGGATATCGATCCAATAAAATATTTTAGCAATTTTAATAAGTCATGTTTTGTCTCTGGTTTTAAATTTAATTATGTCTTTAAAACTACTACTCGAAATGGTATATACGATCTAAAAAATTGTAAAGCTATCGCTGCGTTTAATACTCTGTATCAAGGACTTAATTGTGCCTCACATTTGCAAACTAGTAAAAGAATGCATCAGGAGTAGCACTTTCTGTAACTGTGTGAAGATTGTAAAAGTGATTCCTTTATTCGAAAATGGAAATAAGGAATTATTACATCAAACATTTAAAAAAAAATTATATATGGAAAACGGTCCTCACATTTAAAAAAAATAATTTACTTTATAAATCGCAATAAATATGGTTTCAGACAGGGAAGGTCTACCGTAGATGCAATCGCGGACTTGGTGGATAATTGAATTTGTAGTATTAATGATAAAAATATTAAAACCCCACGTTCTTAGACCTACAAAGGCATTCGACTGTGTATCCCATTTGATTTTGCTATGAAAACTGTACATGTATTATGTTACATCCAACGAGTTATAGGTTAATCTTATCGAATTTGTCACAAGATGTGTCAGTCAATGAACAGACATCTGACCTTCTGCATATTAATATTGGGGTTCCCCAAGGCTCGGTTCTGAGGCAGTATTTTATTTTATATTATGTTTTTTTTTGTTTTTTTTTTATTTAGGTTAAGTATTTATATTTAGTTAATTACAGTAATATATTTTTTGACATGTGTAAACTTTGCTGTATTGGCACGAATAAAATATAATAGAAGCTTTATATAATGGTAGTGACTGAAGACTTTACGAAAGAGGGACATGACAGACTTTACACGAGGAGAAGCGGCAGGAATTAGGCTGGAATATTGAAATTAATTAAAAAAACAAGGTTTATATTAAATGTAAAGAGGTTAAACAAATATCGTCATTAAACTTGTCGGTTATAAGAAAAGTAAAGAACAAGATAAATAGTTAATTACAGGGAAATGTCTGTAATGGGAATTAAATTAGCATAACTATAGTAAATCAGCGAATATAAAATAGAATTAGAAGACAAAATGTTGTTATTAGAGATTTAAGGGGATTATAGGATATAAATGGGCAGTATTTACCAAATCTCTGCAAAAGTAGTAGATATAGTTATGAAAGGAGAGTAAAGGTGAAGTGATGTTTTGGTAAACGAATCGGTTCGGTTAAGAATTTACACAATTTTTAACATTGGAACACTACGACAATGAAAACTGTGCAAATTCTTAACCAAATTTAGTTTAATTTTATTTACTACAAATTTATTTTAATTTTATTTACTACAAATTTAATGGAAATTCACCTTGTAAAAGTCTTCCCAATTTAATATTTAAAGTCAAGGTAAAAGTGTTGTTGCAAATAATAAAATATTAGTGCGAAAGTAGAAAGAGAGTGAATAGAAAATAAACGTAGAGAAAAAACTGCAAAAGAAAGTAGCTTTACTTGAAAGAGTTATGTGTTTAGGTATTTGTAATTTATTTTAATAAATAAGGTTGGATAAGTAGAACATGCAAAGTAGGTGCATGCAATGGAGTGTAAAGTGGTCGACGTAGATAATATTGCTGGCGAATAATTTCGTAAACTGTTAAATGGCTTTCTTAGGTTAATTTTAATTTATGATATAAAAGTATGAGAAACAAGTAAACATAAGTACATAAAGAAAAATGGAAGCAGATTTGTGGATTTAATAATATGTTTCAGAAATGAGACGTGAGCGGGAATTTGTGTTTAAATAGGAGTAAAATAAGTAGGAGGTTGTTTCGGCAAGAGCCAAACGTATAAGAAATATGTAATGTAAAAATAGAGAATAGATGATTTTGGCAAAAAAAGTGGGAAACTGCGTAAGGAATTGTAGAATGAAAAAGATGACTGAAATAAAGACAACTAAACTAAGATAAAAACGCAAAACAGACGTAACATTTTTTATGTAAATGTAAAACTAAATTTGTGTTAAATCACAGATTCTTGGGCTTTTCAGAAAATTTAATAAGCAAATTTGAAATATGTTAAAACATTTCTATAACATATATAATTATGTGTAATAAATATCAATGACAGTGCTACATTTTCTTAATTTAACATTATTTGAGCTAAAATAATGCTTTGAAAAGTAATGGTTGTCAGTTTGACGTATCAGATGTTACCATTTAATCCAATACCAAAGGAACTTCGTCAATTATTTTTGTTGGGCCTTTCTTATATTTGTATTTGGACACATGGTTTAGATATCACTATTTAATTAAAATATAAGCATTTATTGACTCTTTTACATATCAAATTATAAAGTACCTTTTTCATATCACATACTTTATATTTTATTTTGACTATATTTTCTACGGAGTTAAGCTTTTCATTCTCACACTATACTTCAAATTGACATATTAATTATAATTTAAAGTATATTTTAGGTTCAACGGTTACACTAACTTTAGCTAAATTGTCTTAAAATGCTAATCTATCTTTTAAAAACGTTCCTTTATGCAAAAAAATTGCTAAGAAATGTTGCATTCAATATTATTCTGTCTAATAGTTTTTACGGATAAAATATTTATAAATAAATCATTGTTTTAATAATTAGCAGATTAAATATTATTAAACAAAGTTTTCTATTGACATACTTATAATAGGTTCATCCAATCATTTTGCTCCATCAGCATTAACATATCCAGAATTTAACAGTACATAAGTTGGTAAAGTCACATAATATAAGCTAATACAATTAAATTAATTTCACGCAATGGCTAAAGTACACACACAAAACAATTAATTAATTAATGATGTTTTTAATAGTTCTCGATTTATTTGCTTGAATGAAATAAATGTTAAATTTTCTGGAAAGTATACAGGGTCCTGCAACAGTGTGTCAAGCTTTCCTAGCGCCTTTTTTGTAAGAGATAGAAAAAAATGTTTCATATAAAAATTTATTGAATTAAAAATCTCTATGCCGTAAAATTATTTTCAAATATACAGGGTGTCCCAATTTTGCGTTATAACAAAAGCAAACATTTTTTTAAATGGAACACCCTGTATATTTTTTCATTTTATAATTTGGATAGTATTTTATAACTTAAACCTTTTTTTGGTTTTTAATTTCGATATGGCATTTCCGAGTTATTGACGTTTTTCTGAAAAAAATGTAAAGAGCGGAGGTTCACAAAAAAAATTATTCTGATGTTGTATTTAAAATTTAAGAAATTTTCTTTTTCCTATGGTTGGTCATAAGTACTGTTTATGTACCAGTCTTAAAAATTTTCACTTTTGAGGAACCCTGCCTTTGTATCAGACACGCCATTTTCTAAAATTTCAAATGGTCGTAACTCTTTTTTTTTTAAATGGAATCATATATTTTTTAAATTTTATATTATTCTACATCTAATTTTCTACAAGAAATGTTAAGCATACCCTATACCTAAAAGTGATAATTTTCAAGATATAAAAGAATTTATATTTCAAACGGTCCTTGAATGCCAATTTGTTTTTGAAGAATAGATAGCCATGACTGAAAAAAATGCATCTGTCAATTAAACAATTAGTTTGACATGTAAATGGGAGGTGTGAATTACAAAAAACAAAAGAAGAAAGCCTATCATCAACGAGGAACCAAAAAGACATTGGTGAAGGAACTGGCATAAGCGAGAGGTCAGTACAAAGCATTCTGAAGAAAAATCGATACAAGCATATGATATTCAGTGCTATTGGTGATTCCTTATAAACAATTTCAGGTTTTGTTAGATCCTTAGATCTAGCAGGTCATTTGGTGGGTCCATTCCTACCAATCCACTGGTTGGGAAAAATGAAATGCCCTCACGTCTTGTGAAAATTGGGCAGGTGCTCCGTCTTGTTAAAACCACACCCTGTTTCTTGTTAGTTAGGGTACATTAGCTAACGTTCCGGGTAATTCAATTTGCAAGAAGTACAAATACATAGACCTACTGAGATGGCCCTCGAAGAAATGTTGACCTACAACATGGTTTCCAAAAATTCCGCCCCAGACATTCAATGCTGATGATCAACTTGTCTCATAACATGCGGATTATCAGTTAAATAATAGTGAAAATTGTACCTATTGACAGATCCGTTGTTATGGGATGACGCCTCATCCGTGAATAAAATATATTGGAAAAACGAAAGATCCTCCTGTATTTTCTGTCTTCCCCAGAAACAAAATTCGGAACGAAATTGAAAATCAGTATTACTCAGTTCTTTATGTAGCTGAATATGATGTGCTTGATATCGATTTTTCTTCAGAATGCTTTGTACTGACCTCTCGCTTATGCCAGTTCCTTCACCAATGTCTTTTTGGTTCCTCGTTGATGATAGGCTTTCTTCTTTTGTTTTTTGTAATTCACACCTCCCATTTACATGTCAAACTAATTGTTTAATTGACAGATGCATTTTTTCAGTCATGGCTATCTATTCAAAAACAAATTCGTATTCAAGGACCGTTTGAAATATAAATTTTTTTATATCTTGAAAAATATCACTTTTAGGTATAGGGTATGCTTAATATTTTTTGTAGGAAATTAGATGCAGAATAATATGAAATTAAAAAAAATATATGATTCCATTTAAAAAAAAAGAGTTACGACAATTTGAAATTTTAGAAAATGGCGTGTCTGATACAAAGGCAGGGTTCCTCAAAAGTGAAAATTTTTAACACTGGCACATAAACAGTACTTATGACCAACCATAGGAAAAAGAAAATTTCTTAAATTTTAAATACAACATCAGAATATTTTTTTTTGTGAATCTCCGCTTTTTACATTTTTTTCAGAAAAACGTCAATAACTCGGAAATGCTATATCGAAATTAAAAACCAAAAAAAGGTTTAAGTTATAAAATACTATCCAAATTATAAAATGAAAAAATATACAGGGTGTTCCATTTAAAAAAATATTTGCTTTTGTTATAACGCAAAATTGGGACACCCTGTATATTTGAAAATAATTTTACGGCATAGAGATTTTTAATTCAATAAATTTTTATATGAAACATTTTTTTCTATCTCTTACGAGAAAGGCGCTAGGAAAGCTTGACGCACTGTTGCAGGACCCTGTATACAGGGTTATTCACGCTATTCGGCACGGAATATTGTGGCCAAAATACGTGACATTCAAAAAGTTTCACTTTGGGGATATATGGGGGTCTATTAGGGCTACTTTTTAAAATTACTTTCATAATATACAGGGTGTCCTAAAAACCCTAAAAGTATCAAAGTTGTGTTTTTTTTTAATGAAACACCCTGTATTTTATTGCTTTTTGGGTCCTTCGATCAAAATAAGTGTTAATATTAATAAGGTTTTTATTACTTAGACCTTAAGGTTTTTCAGATAATTTGAATTTTGTAAAAATTTAACCTAATTTTCATGTTTCAAATACTTAAAAAGTAATTAAGTTATGCATACCAAATTTACACTGAAATGTAACAATAGATCATATTTTATTTTCCAAGTATAATAAATTTGACATCTTATACCCGGTGTAAAAAATTGGAATTAAACAAATGAGAACTTTAAATGGCTATAACTTCATTTATTTAAATGGAACGCTATATTTATTAATTTATCAGCAAATGCACGTTTTAATTACCTAAAAAACTTATTTAGTTGATAAAAATCTAAAAATGAATCTCACAAAAAGTGGAGGCTAAGCTCAGATTACTCCGATTATAAGTCATTTGCACGTATCAGAACACAATGTAAGTTGGAAACTATGTTAGGCTATAGATAGTATTTAGATAATATTGAACAGTCAATTCCTTATATTATTAAGTCATTCTGGTCTTTTGTTAATCAGAAAAATAAGTGATACGATGTGACATACGATGAAACAAGTGCTAAGTCAGGTGATGCAATCTCAAATCTATTTGCTGAGTATTTTTCATCAGTTTACAAACCGGCTATTGAACATAGATCAACTTTTACGTCTAATATATCAGCTAACTTAAACAATATTGACATAACCCCGGAGCAAGTACTACATGAACTGTCTCAGTTAAAAATCACTCATGGCCGCGGCCCTGACAATATTCTCCCAATATTTCTTGGGAACTGTAGTTGCACGCTCTACTTTTTTTCTAAATTTTTTGTATAAACGCTTATTTGCTAGTCGTTCCACGCAAACGAACTTATTAATCTTCACGGATTACATAGTTTGCGCTCTTAAAAGCGGATCCGAAGTTCATTAATTTTATACCGATTTTAACAAGGCTTTAGATCGTGTAAACCATTCGATACTAATACAGAAATTAAAATCGTTCTATCTCAAAACATTTTTAGAAGTGAAAGCTGTTGCTGATTGTATTGGGGTTCAAAGTAATTTGAGCTTAATTGATGAGTGATGTTGATCCAATGATATGGTACTGAACATAGAAAAGTGCAAATTCATATCATTTTCGTTATGTCAAGACCCGTTTAATTTCATTTATAGTCTTAATAATATCCCGCTATGCAAGGTACATACGATTCGAGACTTGAGTGTGTCATTAAATTCTAATCTATCATATAAATTGCATATGGATCACATAATTAACAAGACTAATAAAATGCTTCGGTTCATAAAGTACTGCACAACTGACTTTACGGACATACGCGCGTGTGTAATATTTTACAATACCTTAGTCAGATCCCATCCTTATTAGCATTAACGTACCTTCTAGAGCTTTACGATCAGTAGAATTTTTATACATGTATCATCATGGAACTACGTATGGCATGCACAATCCTATTTCACCTATTATAAAAAACGTAAACAGTTTTGCACTATCTATAGATTTTGTAGGAGTTTCTTACTCTCAAAAAATCGAAATACATTTAGGTGCAATGAAATGCAATGAAAGTTTGTTGCTTATCGATTTTATGGAGAACAAATGTCATTTTCTCGAATTAAAATCAAGAATAACCAACAAACTTCAATATACTAAAAACAAAATTTATTCCGAGTTAATTACCATCACGAATGGTATTTAGAAAGACTATTCCGTGACTTATATTTATGTTAAAATTTTTATGAAACATCTCCTGCAGTATTTTTGCCGAACATTGATTTATGATACCTCTTATAATCATTTGCATTTACCGTCTTCATATTATACGCCCCGTTGTCTAGAATCACGGCAAGAGTTGCCATTGAAGTAATTGCTAAGAACTGGTAGCAGAATTCTTCAAATTGCTTTCAAACGCATGATCTCGTCTTTGTTGTATTTTTTGGTACGGAACTTGCCACCCCCGCATTTATTATGGATGATGAGTCGCTACCAAGCCTTTTCATTTTATAAGTTACTTACAACTGACATAAGTATAAACAACGTTATTCACTTTTTTATCAAGGCTAATTCAATTTGTTTGTCGGGATATAGTTAACTTCGGTTTTATCAGCTGAAAACGCTAAGTTCCGTTTATGCTAAAAGTAACACAAGCCACCTTTTCATTAGCTACTTGCAATATGAGTGGAATAGTCAAAATATATAGTTCAAAGGTTATAATACACAATGATTTATTAACTTTCTAAACATAATATTATCGGAATGATAATGATTTTTTGCATATTCTGATATCTATGATCTGTCCCATATGCTTTCTGAAGCTTTTGCTGTGCAAATTCGTTCATATCTAATATCAGCGCAAAAATAACAAAAACAAAAGACATGTATCTAACAAATTTTACATTACGATACACACCGAATAGCAATAACTAATTATTTATCAGGAATTGTCAACATTATTAGTTTTATTCTAGTTTACATATACAGCTACTTACATACGTTTTATTAAGTTATGTATAAAAAATTCGATTGATATTTATTGTTTATGTTAATTTTATTACCTGTTATTACGTTGTTCTGAATATTTAAGATTAATTTAAAATTCTAATTTTACAACCGAAGCCAAGATGAATGAAAGAAATAATGGGGAAATAAATAAAATTATTTTTTTAGTATTTTCATAGGAAATGGAAAGTCAATCTATATTTAGATTTCTCTATTTTATTGACATCGTCACATGTAAAACATGTTTAAATTAGGCCAACACTTTTCGAGAAATTTTCCTTAAATGGTAGTATACCTTACATAGGACGTTTTTATTTGTCGTTTAATTTTAAATTCAACTATATTATGAACTTCTTATGAGTATTGTAACTTGATAGTTAAACTGAATTTAAGAGGAAACATTTGCAGCAAATCTGGCGTACGTATTTCCTTGTAAATATAATTGTAAATATACAGGGTGTCCCATTAATGCGGGGAAATGGCTGGACCATAGATTCCTGGCGTCAAAATATGATGATTTAACACAACTTACCTAAAAAGTTCAAAAAAGTATTTCTTTTGTTTATAACAATTGAACGCTTTATTCGATTTGAATGAAATTTATTATTAATAACTACCATAATATAATACATCATTTCAGTTATTATGGTCATTAGTGATTGACAGGAAGTATAAAAAACAGTAGTACCACCACTTAAAAACTAAAATATTTTTTATTGGTGCATCCAATAAAAGCTAAAAAAATATTTCGTGAAAGACCAATTAATTCTAAAACTTTTTTGTATCTTAATAATATTTGATATCTTTTACGATTTTTGCACAAAAAAATAAAATATGAATATAGTATGCAGATTTGCACTCATTAATAAGTAAATCAACTTATTCAATTGAATAAAAATGAAATAATATTAATTGATACAATAAATCAAAACAACATCTAACACTTTTTAAACAATTTTCTTCGCAAAATCCTAATACAAGCAAGAAATCTGTTTGCTGCAAATGTGAATATTAATGAATTTTTAAACATAGACGGCCACGAAAAACATATATTTTCGATTTGATGGAAAACTAGATTTTGTTTTTACTAGATTAAAAAAATATATTTGATTTTTTTGTGTGAAAACCGTACAAGATATCAAATTTTATTAAGAGTCAAAAAAGTTTTAAAATCAAATTCTCTTTTAAGCAGTATTTTTTTAGTTTTTATTGGATGGACTAATAAAAAATATTTTAGTTTTTACGTGGTGGTACTACTGTTTTCTATATTTCCTGTTAATCACTAATGTCCATAATAACTTAAATGATGTATTATACTAAGGTAGTTATTAATAATTAATTTTATTCAAATCGAATAAAGCAATCAATTATTATAAACAAAAGAAATAAAAAATTTTGAAACTTTGAAGACAAATTCCGGCTTAACCGTAAATTTTTGGATATAGATAAGTTGTGTTAAATCATCATATTTTGACCCCAGGAATCTATTGTTCAGCCATTTCCCCGCATTAACGGGACACCCTGTATATATATATATGAAATTTGAAATGAAAAATAATTATTTTACAAAACATATGCAAGACATAACAACTAATAGTTAAAACAACTACTCCTCGTGCTAAGACACCGCCTGGCATTAAATAACATAACTATTAGCTGTCGTCACATGACTTAAATCACATTATGTACAATACGACGTTTTTTGTGTTGTTATCGTTTTTCTAATCACATCACCAAATTATTAAGAAGGGCAATTCCTGGACACGTGTTTCGCTGTACCACAGCTCGTCAGCAGAGCTATGCCCTTATTGCGTGGGTCCTTCCAAGCGGAAGGCTCGCACGAGAATGATTCGATTTAATAAAATCGAAACATTTCCGTTGGAATTAAAATCTTGTGACGCGTCTAAAAAACGATATCAGCAGAAGGTAAAAAGGCTTGCTCTCGGTATTTAAATGTAAATTAAATAAAATTAATTTACCGATTTGATTTTAAATGAAAAATAATTATTTTTCTGAGCATTACTGCACCGTTATCTCAATATATTAAAATAACAATTACAATATAAATAATTAAAATAGTTAAAATAACAATTACAATATAAATAATTAAAAACTATTGTACAACAAAAACGAACATAACGACTTAATTAAATAGTCGACGCAAACTACTAATGGAGTCCGCAAGAAAGTCAAAACGAGTGACTGAGTTGGCATGCCTTAAAACCCTTGTTGCATCCGAGTGCAGGGCATAATCCGTCCTTTGAAAAAGGATACTGAATGTATTATTATCACGCAGAAGACGAGATGGTACATGAATGCCTATTAGATTGAGCAGTTCAGGTCAATCTATAATGTTTTGAACAATTTTAGATACAAGCAAACATCAGAATTAAAACGTCTAGAAACAAGACTTGGAATGTTAAAGATGGACAAATAGTTTTGGTAACTGAAGACTATGTTACACTTGTATGATAAATAGCTCACAAATTTTCTCTGAACCTGCTCGATCTTCTCTTTATCAACCCTAGTATGGGGACCAAACACTGGAACAACATTCAAGATGTGGGCGAACAAGGAAATTGTAATGCAGGATCAAGATGCGATAGTCGCGAAATTCCTTCCCATTTCGTTTAGCAACACCTAAAAGCCGATAGTTTTGCCACAATGTTAGAAATATGAGAAGAAAACGATAAATTCGAATTAAAGGTGACGCCAAGGTCTTTAATACAATCTACTCGTGATAGAAGTTCACCGAAAAGGGAGTACGCATAACTCACAGTAGATACACGTTTTGAAAAAGTGATCAACCTGCATTTAGTAAGATTAAGTGCAAGCTTATTCTCATTACACCATTCACCGAACGAGTGTAAATCAGTCTGGAGTAACTGAGCATCTTCCATTGTGAGAATTTTCAATAAGATTTTCATGTAGTCAGCAAATCATATCATAACATTGAGCTTTCGTGAAACGACTTACCACATCATTTATGAATATGTTAAAGAGGAATGGTCCTAGATCTGATCCTCGAGGAACACCAGAAGATACCACTATTGGACGAGATACACAGTTACCAATTTTAATATATTGTAGCCTGTCGGTTAAATATGATTCTACCCAGACTAAGAGGGTTCCATCAATACCAAAGCGACGTAATTTGTCAAGTAAAATCACATGATCAACAGTATCGACGGCTTTTGAGAAGTCAGTGTAGATATAGTCTACCTGACATTTCTCGACAAAAGCATCTATGATATAAGACTTGTAAACTAAAAGGTTCGTCAAAGTCGATAAACCTTTTCGGAAGCCGTGTTGATATATAGAGATTGAAGATTCGCAAGAAGCTGTTAGGTGAATGGTAAGCAGTTTTTCAAATATCTTAGGCCTATAATTTTCGACTTGTTTTTGGTTTCCGGATTGGCGTAATGAATGCGCTCTTCCAACATTTGGGAAAAGTCCCCGTACAAAGAGATAGGTTATACAGAAGCCACAAGGGACGGCTGAGTGCAAATGTACAGTTATTAAGGAAAAATACAGATAGACCATCAGGGTCAGGGCAGTTATTTGTCTTTAATGAAAGAAGTTCACTCAGCACATCTGAAATATTTAAAACTGGTGGTTTTCACTCATTAACAATGGTGTCCGAATCCAAAGTATTATTCCCGACAGACACACTACCGAAAAATGGAGCAAATTTGTCAACTACTTCATCTTTACTAGAAGTAATTGAATCGCCATCTACAAAAGTCGTAGGTATTTCCTCAGAATTACGTTTGGATTTAACGTAACCCCAAAACCCTTTTGGATTATTTTTAATGGAATTTTCAATCTTAAGAATATGATTAGAATAACATTTGTTGGTTCATCTCTTACATTGATCACGAATACTACTAAATTTTAAATAATCTAAAGGGCACTGGGATAACATATACGACTTATGTATTTTTTATTCAAAAATACAAGACTTTTTAGTTCAGAACTAAACCATTTAGGAAAACGAGAATTTTTTGTACGAGCCGAGCTAACTTTTGGTACATGCAGATCTAATATGCCAAAGATAATAGAATAGAATAGATCACAGGCAACATCAATCCTACAACCTTCAAATATAGGATCCCACCGTACATTTAGAAAAGCGCTGTTGAGTGATGTATAATCCGCTCGCTTAAAGTCGTAAATAAGTGCATCCTTATTATTTAGCCATACGTTATATATATTTTCCAATGCCATGGTGATATCTAAGGCTGGGTAATGAGCATCACAAGGTAAAATTAAAAACAAAGACTCGGTGAGATTTAATTTCCGTGCAATTTCGGAAGGCACAAAGACGAGATCTAACATAACATAATTAATATTATATACATGATTTAGTTGTTGTGAGTTAATATAATCAAACGTGTTAGATACTAAAGTTGCTTTGGTACAAGTGGAATCAGTTCATACTTCGTATGAAGAGTACCTATTTGTTACTACAATAAGACCTCCCCCTCCACGACATTTAGACGTTACAACGGTGTTGCGGTCACAACGGTAAACTTTACAATTTATGAAACCTAATTTAGCATTCGAAATTGAGCTAGTCAGCCAAGTTTCAGTAAGGATAAAAACGTCTTGCTCAAATAATGGTATGCTAGTGTTTAATGCAAACAATTTAGAGCGCATTCCACGTACATTTTGGTAATACAACCACAATTTAGAGTGTACAGATGGTTTTTCAGACAAATGGACGGGCAACGATAATGGCGGTTTATTTATGTCAACTGTTGAGCAGGATTGATCGCCGCATGTTGTAAAAAAGTAGACTGACTCACGTCATTGGGCGCATTCAATGGTTTGTGTTTCCGCCGGAGATTTGTAAAAACGGGTATAGAAATACCTTTGGGCCATTTATCAGCCAACAAAATTTCGTCAGTAGCGGTAGCAACAATACCTACTTTAAACGAAGAATAATCTTCGTTTTTGGTAAGCGATATACAGATGATGTCGCTAATCTGTAGATTATTACTGAAAAAAATTCGGATGTCCTCTACAGTAGTAGAAGGCGCACAATTATTTATATGGTAAAAAGCACGTCGTTGGGCAGCTTGAATACCTATATTTTCAGCAGTTCCCCTGATTAACGAATTTGTATGGTGAATCGTTTTAGGGATGGAGGCCGGTTCCGACACTATATCTAATGCTGCATCCGCTGACGGAGAAGTGGAAGTAGTTTTCGCAGCTGGAGGGGTGTTTAAGGCGACGTCGATCACAATAGAAGGATGATTTGTAATGGCTTTGCTAACATTACTGTTATTCTTGTTCTTGAAAGCGGGTACAGAAGTAATGTTTCCATCTACGGGTATAGGGAAATGTTTGAAACTACCGATTGAAGAATTGATTTCTGACCTTAATAATTTAAACTCGTTTGTAATTAAATGTTCAATAAGTGACGCCCATACTGATGATTTAATATCGATAATTTCTCGCTTTAGATCCACCACCTCCTGTTTCAAAGCCCGTAATTCCAATTGGAGCGAGGAGCATTCTGGCAATTTGGTGCATTAAACCATTACAAGCTAAGCATTTAATACCGGTTGTGACATGCGTTTTACATCTATAGTAAATCATAATTAAAATTTAAAATAAAATTCTGATAAACTGCTATAGCGGATGAAACAGAGGTTAAACAAACAAAATAAAATAGGGAATAATCAGTGGACATTCGCTTCACAACACTGGGCCCATAGTGTTGACTCATAAAAAATACGTCACAGCTTAAAATAGGCCACGGTAAGATGGAAAAATCAGTGTCAATAAGAACAGCTCCTCGACTGATGCGGGGCGGATGTTAAGGTTATGGATGAGATAAACACTTTAAGGTTAAGATTGTAATACTTACACGCAATGTAAAATTTCTTATACAGGGTGAGTTTTTTTCGATGTTCTCTATGGGGATCTCAGAAACTATAAGAGATAGAGAAACGGTTAAATGGGGAAAGAAGTGCAGATTTACGAGAAGAGTAAAATTCCACATTCAAAGTTTTCAAGAAAGTCAAGGGTAACTACATATTTTGAAAAAAGTAAAAAGTGTCAATTTTTTCAAATCAATATATCTCAGTTATTATAACAGATAGAAAAAAAACTATACAGAATAAAGTTTTAGATAATTTTATGCAGATTAATAAAAAATAATCAAAAAATTTTTATCGCCATTATTTTCCGAGATATGACACAAACTTACATTTTTTTAAATGGAAACCATAGTTGGCTGTGACCTCATTAAAAAGGTAATTTTTTTCTCTTTAATCCAATATGGCATAAGAGATAGTTATTTCTAAAAATAAGTGAGTTATAGTCGTTTTAAATTTTATTATAAATAAAAAAATGGGTAGCCATGAAAAAGGTGAAATTAAAACAATTGCAGTTGTTTATAATAACAGCAATATTGTAATTATTAGTTTTACAGAGATAAACCAAAATGAAACAACAGCATAAAGTAATTCTGTAATTATCAATATATCAATGGGAGAGAAATTTAAATATTAAAAAAATATGGTCCAGTCCACTATTAATACTACTATGACATAAATTATATCTTTTTAAAATTGAATAATGGCTTTTTTGACTATTCTCATGTATATTGAATTAAATGTTTCAATAACAGCTAGTTTATGATCCTCCACGGATTGATATTATTTTTCATAAACTTTGTTTTTTACATAACCCCACAGAAAAAAATATAAAACGCGCAGATCGGGAGATCTAGGTGGCCCTGGGATTGGTTCATTACTTCCTACTTATGAGTTAGGAAAAGCATCATAAAAATAATTTGTAAAGCCAACATGTTATGAGGTGGAGCACCGTCATATTGGAACCATTTCAATCTTGCTTGTAATGATAAATTTAAACAATCGAGCGTATCTTCAAATGTTTTCTGAGGAAAATGAAAGTAATAATTTTCACTTAGTGAGCTTTCAAAAATATATGGACCGAGAATTATTAATCCAAACACACCATAGATTAAACCCAAATTTAATTTGTAGTTTTCTATGTGAAACTTCTCGTGGATTTTCTTGAGTTCATCTATGTTCCTTGTGGCGATTAAAAATACCACAATTAGTGAATCGCGATTCATCTGTTCATAATATTTTTGTAAGAAACGTATTATCCTCTTGACAAATGGGTTTATAGCACATACAGAAGGCCATTTGATAATTACAAAATTATTATTCTTATGCTGGTTTTTCATTTTTGTTGAACTTTGTAAAACTAATAATTTCAATATTGCTATTATTATAAACAACTGCAATTGTTTTACTTTCATTTTTTTTCATGGCTACCCATTTTTTATTTATAATAAAATTTAAAATGACTATAACTTACTTATATTTAGAAATAACTATGTCGTATGTAATATTGGATTAAAGAGAAAAAAATTACCTTTTGAATGAGGCCATAGCCAACTATGGTTTCCATTTAAAAAAAAATGTAAGTTTGTGTTATATCTCGGAAAATAATGGTGATAAAAATTTTATGATTATTTTTTATTAATCTACATAAAATTATCAAAAATTTTGTCCTTTATAGTTTTTTTCTATTTGTTATAATAACCGAGATATATTGATTTGAAAAAATTGACACTTTTTACTTTTTTCAAAATATCTAGTTACCCTTGACTTTTTTGAAAACTTTGAAAGTGGAATTTTATTCGTGTCATGAATCTACACTTCTTTCCCCATTTAACCGTTTCTCTATCTCTTATAGTTTCCGAGATCCCCATAGAGAACATCGAAAAAAACTCACCCTGTATACACATGGCACTACTGCTAATCACAACACATCCGTGTCGCTGACAACATATACAATGTACAACATAATATACAATGTACTACAAATCATAATTAAAAACTGACCTATAATTATGATATTTCATTATAGGACTAGAAAAAATATATTATTTGTAATCGTTTTTCTCTAAGCTTTTATTAATTTATGATTTATAACGTGTTATTTGTCGTCATCTGTCATCTGTCAACTGTGAACTAATTTCAACTATTGTCAAACCACTGTTAACTACGGTCAACCACTGTCAATGACTGTAAACCACTGTCAACCACTGTCAACCAAAGACAACTAATGTCAACTACTGCCAGCTACTGTCAACTATTGTTAACCATTGCCAACTTGTCAACTATTGTCAACCACTGTCAACTACTGTCATCCAATGTAAACCCCTGTCAACTACTGTCATCCATCATCTATTAGCTTTATTCTGACAATTGTTGTCAGTATTGTTTATTATCTGAAATTTTAAATATATTATTTGTTATCTTTTATATCTAAGTTCTAACATTTGAGTATGAACGTTTGTGCTGAGTAGACGTGAGGAGTTGTGATCTGTACTTTTCTAAAGAAATCTCATACACGATACAAAATGACCGGTGGAATTCGTTACCGGCGTTCAGTTTACCTGAACGTGGTAACAAATGCGTAATTATATTTTAATCCATTTTACGAGCTACCCATTGCTCCCAATAATAATTTGCATAAATTCCGCATTATTGAAATAACCCAAACGAGATAATTTTCCAAAATGTGCAGCTGCCAGCGGGGCCTACGTGACCGAAACAAAGCCGCGTCACCGGAGACCACCATATAAAACCAGGCTCACCAGTCGTCTGCCATCAGCAGCGGTGGTCAGCCTGGTCGGCTCCGCCCATTCAAGCATCTTGCCCTGCTTGTTTATATTGTATATTTTCTCTGTCTATTATTTCTTTCTGTTGTAATATATTTTCTTCTTCTCCGGCCCCATGTTTTAATTTACACATTTTCTCTTGTTCTTTACTCTGTTTCACAGCTAGCCGGTGCCCCTACGTTGACGTGGCGTGGAAGCTCAAGCAAGTATCACAGACGGGAAACTGTTTAATCGAAGCCTGCGGCTGTTAATCGATGGTGAGCCTCGCCAGGGACCCCTGTGCCGCCTCCAGTGCATGTTGGTTCCAGAAAGTACCGTCGGTACTCCTTAGTTGCCCGTCCACCACGAGGACGTCATCCGCCCCCCGATAACATTTGGCTCCCAACTAGTGGCCGAGTAAAACTCACCCCCTGACTCATGCTCTAATTTCTTTTACTATTTTTCATCTTTTGTAAATTAACCGTGATTCCGAGTCACCCGGGGCCGCCTTCCAGTATTCGCAGGGCAAGAGGCAGACCACCAGGTTTCACTGAAAATGACGTCAACCCGATTCGACCTTCAACACACTGGCTACAACCACCACTGTCAGCATCAATCCAGCCGCCTCGTGCTTCACCACAACAACGGCAGCTCCGTCGGATTGACTGACGATACACCAGCTCCAGCCGCCCCGCACTCGATGCCGTGGCCGCCATAATGGACTGGTTCACCAGGTTCCAGCTCAAGCCGCCCCATATACATCGTCGACGTTCGATGTGCAGGCCCTACTTGACAGGAACAACATAACTGTCTTGGTTCGCGCCGTGCCAGTGCACCCAGGATGACAGCCCATCCCCTGCCGGACCAGACGTCGCAGCCCGCAAGGATGCCACCAGCCATCCAGGGATGCCGAGATCCGGTGTGGGACGACCGAATTTCCTCACACCTTAATTTCGGGAGGATCTCCAGATGTAGCCAGTGCTGCCTTTCACGACGCCAGATCCGATGTAGGATGTCCGAATCTCCCTGCATCTCAACCACGGAAGGGTCTGCAGCGTCATCGGGAGCAGCGCTGTTTATCACCAATCGACACCAACACCGAAGACGTCCACTGGCAGCTATTATTTTCATTTCATGTCTTTTTCAAAATTATCTCGTTTTCCGGGGCCGTTTGTTACCGGCGTTCAGTTTACCTGAACGTGGTAACAAATGCGTAATTATGTTTTAATCCATTTTACGAGCTACCCATTGCTCCTAATAATAATTTGCATAAATTCCGCATTATTGAAATAATCCAAACGAGATAATTTTCCAAAATGTGCAGCTGCCAGTGTGGAACAATAGGACGGGCCCTTTTTCGGCGAAGAGGATCATTACCTGTTCCCGGAATTGCGGGGCCTACGTGACCGAAACAAAGCCGCGTCACCGAAGACCACCATATAAAACCAGGCTCACCAGTCGTCTGCCATCAGCAGCGGTGGCCAGCCTTGCCCTACTTGTATATATTGTATATTTTCTCTGTCTATTATTTCTTTCTGTTGTAATATATTTTCTTCTTCTCCGGCCCCATGTTTTAATTTACACATTTTCTCTTGTTCTTTACTCTGTTTCACAGCTAGCCGGTGCCCCTACGTTGACGTGGCGTGGAAGCTCAAGCAAGTATCACAGACGGGAAACTGTTTAATCGAAGCCTGCGGCTGTTAATCGATGGTGAGCCTCGCCAGGGACCCCTGTGCCGCCTCCAGTGCGTGTTGGTTCCAGAAAGTACCGTCGGTCCGCGTCCACCGATAACAGAATGTCAACACGAAGTAACTCTGATAAAGACGAATCTCTCATTCAAGAGAGAATTTTAACGAATCCGGAATTTTTAAATAAGCAATCAGAAACAATAAGTGCTCATTTCAAATTAAAAATCAATGTGTTGGATGAAAAGGTGAATTCGCTCCAGATAAGTGTCGACCGTCTACAAATAAAAGTTGATCATTTGGAACAGCAACACAAAGAACGCAATCTACCAGTGTTTGGACTTCGTACAAATTCTAGAGAGAAAATAGAAGATACGTTCTTCAAAATCTGCACCAATAAGTTAAAAATCCCGGTAACGCCTGCAGACTTGGAACGCTGCCATTCCTCCAAAAATGAGAGCGATGCATCAATCCTGGTGTCCTTTTATGACCGTCAATTTAGAAACAAATTTTCGCCTCAAAACGACATTTAAAAGGTACGAAAATCGTTGTGTGTGAAGACTTAACAATTTCCCGTTTCGCAATTATTAAGGCGACAACGGCTAAACTCTCAAATAAAAACGTATTTCCTCACTTCGGTACAGTTTTTGTAAAAGTAGCTGATGGCATTAAAAAAATTTACAACATTTGCGACTTAGAAAATCTATTGTAATATTATACAGTGCAGTGAGCTCTCCTTTTCAATTTGCACCTTGTTCACGTATTAATTGAATTTTTGAGATTAATTTACACGCACGTTTTCTTACACTTATTTCCAATAATTTTTGCAACTTTTTCTTTGGTTTTTACTTGTGATTTCTTTCTTAATTCTTTTTCATTTAATATTATCATTATTATAAAATCGGTTAAATTATTCACATCTCTTTGCTACGCTATTGTGAGTTATGAAGCATTATACTAAATATAACATACAACACTAATAATTACCTTACCTGTACACGTATTTCTATTTTTAATCATAATACATATTAAGACCCTATTCTTGTAATGTTTCACTATAGAATTTAAATGGCGCCCGGTGATCTAAAGATTGCACATATTAATGTTCGATCGCTGCTACCAAAAAAAGAAGTAAAAGAAAAAGAAAGACTGCATAACATTGATATTTTGACAATTTCGGAAACTTGGTTAAATGCTAATATTACTGATGATGCTTTAAAAATTGATAATTATAATTTTGTTAAAAAGGACAGTTTGACAAGAGGAGGTGGTGTCGGTATTTACATCAAACGATCTCTTAACTACGTCGTGCTTAACTTAGACACAGAAATTGAATCCGACTTGATTTTAGTAAAAGTAAATGTGTTAAATATTGCCATTTCAGCCACATCAGAATATACCCCATTTTTAAATGAATTTGAAAATTTAATATCTAATTGCATTCCATACAGCGAAAATATAATATGTCCTGGAGATTTAAATATAGATTTATTGAACCCAGACTTGAGTTCGTGCTCATTACTCCTGGATGTATTAGAAGGTCTTGATTTAATTCAAATAATTAATGAACCAACCCGTCTTACTGATAGCTCATCGTCTTTTCTTGATATTATAGTTCTTTCGCGCCATATAAATCAGGGTGTAATTGACTGTCAATTCTCTGATCATGACAATGGTGTATTGCAACGTTATACTTAATTTGCAAGTAAGTGCTCAAAAACCACACATTTTTACAGACTATCGTAATATTAATAATACAGAGTTTCAATTGGATCTGAATATTTGGACTATTATAAAAGCTTAAGAAACTATACTACAATTGCCTTTAAAAATGAAAAAAAAGCATACTTCTCATATGTTTCTCGCAGTCGAGGAACTTTCTTTGGAAACATCTAGAAACGTTGGGGATCAAAAATAAAGTGAAGCAGACAATTTAAATACTCCTGATGCCATAAATTATTACTTCCGTGACAGTATTTCCAAACCTAATAAGCAGGTTCACAGTATTAATGAATTTTTTAAAATAATTGGGTGGTTTCGAAGCAAGCAAAATTTTTTATAAAGAATAAGTTTTTTTCCTAAAATTCACATTAAAAAAGTTTTTCCTATAGGAAACCCCATCACTTTACACACTGTATATTAATTTAATGCAATAAACGAGTCATACAGGCGCAATGCTGTTGCGTTATTTTTAAAGTCGGTACAGTTACGAATTAAAAAACTAAGAAATTTATATGATTCATTGACTATCTTTTCAATGTGCATATTAAATGATAACTTGGTATCAAACATTACGCCAAGATCTTTAAAGCAAATATCCCTCTGAACAGGAGTGTTATTCAGAAAATAATCGTATATAAATTTTGAGGTATTTATTCTTAACCCGTTTTCCTCGCACCATGCCGACAGTTATGCAGGTTATACTGGACGTTAACACAATCATCAATGCTCTCAATTGTACGAAATAACTTGATGTCCTCGGCATACATTAAAAACTTACAGTCCAAGACACTGGCGACTTCATTGATAAAAATTAAAAAAAAAGCAAAGGGCCAAGGTTGGAACCTTGTGGGACACCACTTGTTGCTACAAATGTTTTGGACTAACAACCCATGTAGCCGACAAAGAGACGCCTATTAGATAAATGTGATTGCAATGCTAATATGACGTTTGATGCTAAGTTTTATTTTTTAAATATGAGATTAGTTTATCATGAGACATGCAATCAAAAGCTTTCGAAATGTCTGTATATATAACATCTACCTGAGCACCGCGATTAACCAGAAATAAGCTGTGTAACACATAATAAATTAGTTTGCGTACTTCTTCTACGAAGAAAGCCGTGTTGATGAGGAGTTATTAACTGTTCAGTGCGTGTAGTCACAAATTATACTCTCGAATATTTAGAAAAATTAGGTATAATGGCAATTGGTCTGTAATTTGGTATATCAGATCTATCACCCGATTTGAAAACAGGACATAAACGTGCTATTTTCCACTGATTTGGAAAAGTACCAGACTTTAAAATTAAATTGAAAATATGCGTGAGCGGTGTAACAAGTTGAGACGCGCAATCCTTAAAAAAAATCCAGGGACTTGATCGGGGCCAATTGTCGTATTACCCTTAATCTTCCTTAAATGCAGAAGAACACTAGCTTCGTCTATTTCATAGTTACCCATCACATCGCTACAAATTACACTATTTGTACTACAATTACCACTGCCACTATACACATCGCTGATATCAGCAAATCCTTGAAGAATTTCAGCAGAAGAGCTTAAAGTAATTCGTCCATTTTCATAATTCCTGGGATTCTTGATACCTTTCTTCTTCTGTTAACACAAGACCAATATATATACAGGGTGTCCCGTTAATGCGGGGAAATGGCTGGACCATAAATCCAAAAATTTACGGTTAAGCCGGAATTTGGCTTCAAAGTTTCAAATTTTTTTATTTCTTTTGTTTATAACAATTGAACGCTTTATTTGATTTGAATGAAATTTATTTTTAATAACTACCATAATATAATACATCATTTCAGTCATTATGACTATTATTCTTTAACAAGAAGTATAATAAACAGTAGTACCACCACTTAAAAAACTAAAATATTTTTTTATTGGGGAATCTAATAAAAACTAAAAAAATACTACTTGAAAGACCATTTAATTTAAAAACTTTTTCATCTCTTAATAATATTTGATATCTTTTACAGTTTTCTCACAAAAAAAATAAATATATATTTTTTATCTAGTAAAAACAAAATCTAGTTTTTTCATCGAATCGAAAATAAATGTTTTTTGTGGCCGTCTTTGTTTAAAAAATGTAAATTATCTATAATTATTATTATTTAGTGTCTTTTAACAATTAATTTTTAACTTTATTATAGTTCATAAATATTCATATTTGGAACAAACAGATATCTTGTTTGTATTAGGATTTTGCAAAGAAAATTGTTTGAAAAGTGTTAGATGTTGTTTTGATTTATTTTATTAATTGATATTATTTAATTTTTATTCAATAGAGTAAGTTTATTTACTTATTAATGAGTGCATAATGAGTATACTATATTCATATTTTTTTTTTTAATGCAAAAAACCGTACAAGATATCAAAAACTGGTAAGAGTCAAAAAAAATTTAAATCTAATGCCCTCTCAAGTAGATTTTTTTGGATTGTATTGGATGCACCAATAAAAAAATATTTTAGTTTTTAAGTGGTGGTACTACTGTTTTTTATACTTCCTGTCAATCACTAATGCCAACAATAACTGAAATGATGTATGATATTATGGTACTTATTAATAAAAAGTTTCATTCAAATCAAATAAAGCGTTCAATTGTTATAACAAAAGAAATAAAAAAATTTGAAACTTTGAAGCCAAATTCCGGCTTAACCGTAAATTTTTGGATATAGATAAGTTGTGTTAAATCCTCATATTTTGACCCCAGGAATCTATGGTCTTGCCATTTCCCCGCATTAACGGGACACCCTGTATATATATATATATATATATATATATATATATATATATATATAAAGTTTAGCATTCATAATGAAGCGCTCGAATGCTATTTCAGATTTACCTTTGAATTGTCTTCTTGGCTCTTTGTATTGACCTAATATGATAGAATTATCAGCTTGTTTAGATTTTTTTATGTTTCTATCAAACCACAAGGGATATTGTTTACACTTACGAATATATTTTATATTTCTTCTTTGGAATGTGTTTGGTAAAATAAGTATATAATATTTTATAGAGAGCATCACATGAAGCAGGAATATTCTTAGAACTTAGCACTTGAGACCAATCAATATTTACAATGTCTTCATATAAACCTCTTATATTACCATTTTTAAAATCGAAGAATTCAACATAATAGTTCAATACAGAAATAGTGGATTTTTCTCTACCAGTAAAGTTTAAAGCTGGGTGATCTTCATCCTCTGCAGTAAGCAGACTCTGACTTTAACTTTGCAATGATTATCATCAGATGACAGGACTAAATCAAGTATTCTGTTTTTTATATTGGAAATCGAATTACATTGTTGCATACCATTTAAAGCCATAAAGTTTGTAAGAGATGTTAATTCATTACTCGGATTACCCACGTCAATATTATATTTATAAGTGGAGATATTAATTAAAATCACCACAGATTAGTAAATTACTGGAAGAAAAATTTTCTTGTAAGTAATTGAAGAGAAATTCATAATTCATTGCTGTAGTTCTAGGTGGAAGATATACACAAATAACAGTATATTTTATTTTAGAAATAAACATTTCTACTGCAATAATGACAATATTCATATTATTGAATTCATAGATATATTGGTACCCTTAAAGTCATTATTAATGGCGATTAAAACACCACCTCCTTTACATTGTAAGCGATCACATCTGACTGAATAATTTTCACTAAATAATTCTGAGTCATGTACTCCATCTTTTAGCCACGTTTCAGTTATACATATAACATCATAACTACTGCACACTAAATGGTTATAAAATGTAGATGTTTTAGCATTAAGACCACGCACATTCTGATAATAACAGTTAATTGGTTTCGAGTGTGTAGTGTTTAGTTTTTTAGGGTGACTATTTTGGGAACTCAATTGTACGTAGAGATTTTATTTGTGTTCGTTGCCTTTCAGTTAAATCATTTTAAATAACAATACCATCAGTGGCCAATGATCTGCTTTATTCTGTAAATTTTTATATAAGTATTATTTATTATCTGATATTTAAAATGTACTATTTGTTATCTTTTATCTTTAAGCTTTTATTTATTTATCATTTATTACGTGTCATCTGTCAACTGCAAACTATTGTTGACAGTAGAAACATTGTCAACTATTGTCAACCACTGTCAACTACTGTCAACTACTGCCAACCATTGTCAACTATTGTCAACCACTGTCAACTACTGTCATCTATTGTCAACTATTGTCAACGATTGTCAACTTTTGTCAACTACTGTCAACCATTGTCAACCATTGGCAACTATTGTCAACCATTGTCAACTACTGTCAACTTTTGTCAACCACTTTCAACTACTGTAAACCATTGTCTAATATTGTCAACTACTGTCAACCATTGTCAACCATTGTTAACCATTGTCAACTATTGTCAACTATTGTCAACTACTGTCAACCA
>CAXAKX010000382.1:0-47030 GCA_963969525.1 Ontholestes murinus
ATATTTGTTTGTTAATAAAGATGTTGTATATATGTATATACAAAAGATGCATAAAATATATACCAATTAATAATAGCAAACAAATAATTAAATAAAAGGAAACAAATAGTGAACGAACAATAAAGTAAATAGTTGATAAGTCGAGGGTTGATTAAGAATCACTACAAGTTTAGTTCACGTTAAAATAGGTGGAAATTAATAAATTACTTGTTCTGGGTTTACCGATTAGGAAAGCTGTGGAATGTTCTGATTGATCAAGATGAACACTCAAATGTTATATAGGCAAGACACATACTTTCACTACAGGACGTGTCATGCTGCCGGATAATGTTTTGATTAAGACCCTTCACACCATATTGCCACTGCAATAGGGGAATGTTATCTTCCTTGATTATTACCAATTGACCATGTTTCACATGGGGGCCTTGGAATGCCACTTCCCACGAGCATGGAGTCTCCATATGTGGTGTCGCATCTTGATGATGAGCTCCCATCCTGACTGTCGATTTCCCGGTGTATCCTGCGAGTTATGCTCCAGTTGCGCAAATAAAGCATCTCTGATGAGGAAGTTGTCCGAGGTTAGAGCAATAACATCATTGAGGTCATCACTGATTGAGCATATCTGTCGATACCAATTATAGATCATGTACGTAATGGCACCCGCGATCAATGTAGTTCAGTGGTTGCGGAACATCCATCCACACTTCAATTTCTATAATTCTTAATCTGCTCCTGTTATTAGGTCACTTCCAATTGGAAGCCTGCTGGCAAGTTCTTGAATTCTGCGATTGAAAGTTCGTAAAATGTCGACGCTTATTCAGAGCTTTTTCTCCACCAGATTCGTTGGTATTTTCTGTCTTCAGATCTCACCAACACTTATCGGTACATTTTCGCATTATCAGCGGTAATCGCATAATTCCAACATCTCATTATTAGCAAAACAGAGAATTGGTCATTTTGAATGTCCGATCATCAAGTTGTCATTCAAATAAACCCTCATCGAAGTAGGAGCAAATAATTGAAAATAACTCTTAACTTTGTTGTGAGACTACTTTGTTTAAGAACGCAATGATGAGGTAGATAATAGCCGTTGTGGATGTCACATTTTAATTCATCCATGTATCTATATTTGATCGGCATACACATCAGGTTGCTTCATTAGTCTTCGTTTTAAGGAGAAGAAACGATTTGCTGTGATATTCCTAACCGTGGTGTACTATCCTTGATATGGAACCGCCCGCTGATGTCTCGTAAGGTTGTTCTTTTGAAACAATTTTCATATCTTATATTAACGGGCGCAAGTGATTCGATCTTGTAATTTTCTAGTTTCCAAAATCTAAAATATTGTTTCGTAAATCCAATACTAGTACAGTGTTGTCTTGTTGGAATTTTAAGATTGGTAATAACTCTCGGTTCACAATACAGCCAAAGTTAGTGTTAAATAATGTTAACGGTTTGAGTATAATCTCTCGATCTAGCAGAATGTCTCTGTAGTGGGCGTTTCCTATGATGATCCAGTTCTCATGGCTCAAAAAATTCGATATCGGCTAATTGAATACCGTTCGGTATTCTAGATCGATTGAATTCTAATTGGCGTGCATGAATCTGATCTGTTACCGTATGTTCATATTTTTTTCGGTCAAGGCCAAGGCGGTTCACACATGACTCTCATATCATGTTGGCATAAGCACTAGTGTCAAGAATTTGATATTTTCCTTGTCCTACCTTAGAGGTTGAACACCTTTGACGGGGTGTAAGCAAAATTGACTACAGCCAAGGTTATTAGAGTACTGGGAATTGAGGCTGAAATTTGTCTGTTTGGTTTATTGAAATGAAGTAACGTATAATGTTTTTATTGCAATTTCGATAGCTTATCGATCTACATTTGGAAACTGATTTCTGCCAAGATAGTTGCAACAAAGACTTGACGAGGGTATGTTCAGAACTGGGATAGATAAAATTTTCGCATTTGTAGATTAGATTCAGAGCTCCTTGAAGATAATAGATCTTCTGCAAATTTAATAACTATGCATTGTTCGCATAAGTCACAAAAAATAGGCCAATCTTCACATTTCTCGCTGAATGTTTGCAATTCTATTATCGGAAATTGTACTCGTTGCTGGGATTACGTTCTAGCCAGCGTTGTGTTAATAGTAGTAAATACCTTTGAATTTCTTTTGAGTCCTTTTGAGATGTCAATATCTTTGTCATCCAAACTTGTTTTAGTCTCTTTGAATTCAGGTACCCTGGTCACCTCTTCCATACCTAACTCCCCGGACAGGCCGTCTAGGTATTTTTTGAAATTTTCCACTGTGTCCAGGAGAGTTTTCTTTTTGTTTTGTAGTTCTTTAATTAGAGCCGTCGACATTTTGCTGCACTACTTGTCGTAGAACACACACACACACAAACACAAAGAGTTTCGCAAGCCGCACACATAGCACAAGTAAACAAGTAAGTTTTTAACCGAAAAATAGTAAAATATTTCAACACGAACTGAGTCATTAATTTTGTCTATCTTAAATAAATCAAGTTGTTTAAAATTACAACTTTAAACTCAAATAAACTAAATCAAGTATCTGGTTCGAAAGAATTTTTCACTTTGAATTAAGGATATATCTTGCAATTTGTAATTAAATATGCATTTATTTATAGAAGAAAAGAAATATTTACCATGGCTTATTGATTATACTAAGTTACATAGAAATCCGAACACCCAGTAAAAATCATTTTATTTTGACAAAATTTTATACTTATAAAAAACGATTAAAAATTCAGTTGTATCAAAGACAGTTTTCGTTTTTTATTCAATTTGTTTATTAATTGGTGCACAAGGTGAAATTTTTACCATAGTAACGATTTTAATTTTACTGAGTGTGGTTCTAAGCTTTGGTTGTTATTTTTTACAATGCCAAAAACGCGAAAATTTTTATCAACTTTCTGAGTTTTATAGAGGGCGGATATTTGGACTTAGAGGAGAGGCTGGACTTTTTTTCTGAAAGATTAGGGACAGGGTGCACATAAGTTTAGATACTATAGTAAGATGTTGTTGAGCAGATCGGCGTTTGAGACACTGTTGGGGTTATGGTATGGGATGCCATTGCTTATGGCTCTAGGTCACCTCTAATCTTTGTTAGAGGCAACATGACCTCACAGCGTTACATCGAAGAAATTCTGGAACTTTATCTTCTACCCTATCTTTAGAAATTGCTAAATCCAACTTTTCAGCAGGGTAATGCTCGCTTACACATGGCAAGAGGGACGATGAACTTCTTTGAGCACGCTGAAATCGATTTGTTGCCCTGGCCACCGAGGTCACCGGATTTATCTCCAATTGAGCATGTATGGGATATCATGGGCCGAAGACTCCTTAATTCCCCCTCAAACTCTAGAAGCGTTAGTAATTGCTTGGAATGAGATACCACAGGAGGATATCACCTAATTAGAAGCGAACCTAGGCGCATCGACACATTATTAATGTTTTTTTTTTCATAAAGTTGAATAAAATTACTTTTACTGGGTGTTCGGATTTCTGTATCACTTAGTAATTAACTGAAAAGGTATCCTCATCAGTTAGAAGTTGTGTTTGATATTTAACTTTAAATATGCTACTAATTCTATTTTCGCTGGAAACTAATAATTTGTGATTATTAGGGCAATAGATTCATAAACTATTTTAACTCTGAGCCACGTCAGAATCAAGTAAATTATTAAGGTTTTTTCTGTATACGCTGATAAAAGAAACCTTTTATTATATAAAATATTCCCCGTTTTAGATGATAATTCGGATACTTAACTGTATATTCTTATTTAGATTTGACACCTTATATGTATGTTAAACAACATTAACGGCACAGTTAACGCATTATTTAGTATACATAGATCTGTATAAATGATCCATATTAAAGGTCCAATTTGTATTAAAATAATAAATACTCCTTCACAAAATGCGAGTTTTCGCCTCTGAGAGTCAATGGGATTTCTTGGCACAAAAATTAAAAATACACTATAAATACAAATAATGTTGTACGAGTAATATTCAACAAGCTCACTGTCAGTTTAACCTACAATATGCGACTCACTGTTGGTAAAGAGCTATATATTATCATATATTTTTGTTCTTTCTCTTTAGGGTTCTT
The DNA here is from genome assembly GCA_963969525.1 of Ontholestes murinus. Lineage (NCBI taxonomy): Eukaryota > Metazoa > Arthropoda > Insecta > Coleoptera > Staphylinidae > Ontholestes > Ontholestes murinus. The sequence continues at coordinate 4,137 of CAXAKX010000382.1, forward strand.
TCCTCAAACTTAATACTAAGACAGAAAATTGCCAGATCAACAGATCTGTCTATATAAAAACGTGAACGAACACATGATATCACCGATCATATTGATAATTTATTTCTAATTTTCACATTTGTCTTTTGTAGAGATTATGATATACTTCTTGTGCATTGGAATTTAAATAAGAATAATGCTAATTACTTTACCTAAATGTCCTAATACACAAATATTAAAATACTTTAATTTATTAATAACATGTATTAAAATCCTGTAGAAAATTAACGAATAATTTGAAAATACGAAAACATTTCATAAATCTACAACAATGACTCTAATTAAGACTACAAAACAGATCACTTTTTAAAACAATTACTTCTCTGGTTAATACATCGACAGATATTAAATTATACTAAAGTAATTTGCGCGTTACAAAATACCAGAGCTATTAAAGCAACACTAGTTGCGTGAAAATTAGGTCATAGTCCGAACTGGCAAGGCATCTGCCATATTTAGACTAATTATGCTGTTTTCAACGATCGAGAATATGCTGTAAAAATCCTAAATGTTTCTTGTTTGACTAGTATCACCTGCAATTTAAAATAGTATGTAATGAAGAATAAACGCCACTAATTAAAATTGTTGTTTGTTCTCACCATATGATCGTTATATGTTAAAATTGATAATACCGTATCAAATGTAAATAATTTTACATATTGTGTACCTCAAGGTTCCCACTATGGTCATATATTGTTCTTTATAAAAGACATTCGAAATGGCAATTGTTTAAAAAACTACACCTGGCTTTAAAAACATTCGCTCGAGTTTTTAAACGCCAGTTTGTGCAATAAAGAATCATTTTACACTTGTACCTTAAATAACTATAAACTATTAATTTATAAAACGTGTAAATCTACAATTGTTCTCATAAATTACTGGCATTAAAATAATGCGTAAAACTAAATCATGTTATAATCATTTCCGAATGTGGTGACTAAATTAATTTACACAACTTAATAAATTGCTCAGTGTTCGATGTAATTATAAAAGTTGAAACCGGCATTGGTGTTCCTTAACAAGCTACCAATCTAAAGTTGTGGCATATTTGTTACCTCAATGAACTAAAATAAATTAGCGCCTATAAAACATTGTCAAATTGATGGGATACGAATTTTGCAGTGTTATTATCTATTTATCAAGTATGTTAAGATTATCCTATTTAAAATATACTGGAGCTCAAAAGTAATGCAACACGCAGAAAAAAAAAATGTTTTAAATATTTTTGTATTAAAATCATTTTCAGTTTTCGTGTCAAAACAAACAATTACAATTTGGTGCAGGTTAAACCAAAAATACTGACAAAATATCAATGTGTTGGACCACCGCGGTTGTTGTAGCATTCTCTAACTCGGCGAGGCATAGACCGAATCAAGTGGTCGATGTCTTCTTGTGGCCTCTTGAACATAGATGCGCAATTGGTCCAATGTCTTTGGTGGCTGTGGCAATCGCTAAAGTGTTGTTCCAATGCTATCCCATACATGTTCTATTGTCGATAAATCAGGGGATATTGCAGGCCAATTTAAAAGCTCTACGCCAGAATTTTGTATAAAGTTCATGGTTTGACGGGCCTTATGCGTGCTGCGTTCAGGTTGTAGAACTTCAACGATGTACTGTTAGGCTGTTAGATCACACCTAATTAACACCAGGGGGTACCTACTTCCAAGATATAGCGCCTCATACCATGATGCCAGGGGTATCTGGATCTGGATCTGGATCGAGTTTGCCAAAGGTGATCAAATCATTGACCAGAGCACCTATGCCTCACTAGGCCCGTTGTGCCCTCCTGGCTGGGACAGTCCTTCGTTGTTCTATTAGCCACCCAAGGTGACGAGCAAAAGACAGCACAACGCTTGGAGGGGTTTCCCTAATGTTAACTACGTTCGGCCAGAGCTCCCCTACTCTCTAAGGTGGGCGAAAGCCGGGCAGGTGGTTAACACATGTTCCACTGTCTCGTCCTATTCTTCATATGCTCTACACATGGGGGTTTCCTCCAGGCCCATAGTAAACAAGTGTTTCCTTAGCTGACAGTGATTCCCCCGGGACAGTCGCAGATAGTATTCAGATGTTTTCGGATTGGGTGAGCGCATTGCTTCCTTGGCCTGTCTGCAGCCTGAGGTGTTGTCCCAACGTTGTTTTAGCATCTCGAGAGTGTTCTGTTTGAGAATGTAAGTGAGGCATTTCTTTGTTGGCGCGATCGGGGTATCGTCCGAGGTGTCATTGAAAACCGATCCAGCCCGCGCCAGCTCATCTGCCTTGCTGTTGTCTTCTTCATTATTGTGTCCCTTTGTGACGCCCGCGCCTTTTTGTTCGCTAACCTAATTCCTAACAATTAACCTGCGGACACCAGCATACGTTGGGGACGCCTGACCTATCGAGCGGTTGCCAGGTCAAGGGTTCGCCTAACACGCAATCGTAACCTAGCTTATCGGATGTTGATTACGTATCTTCTATTCTTCACTTAACTTTTCACCTGTTGCCGGACCATTATCAGCCCTGACGTCGTTATCTTCTCGGCACTAATCTTTCTTTTCACTCGGTATCGGTTTGTTTACATAAGGGATTCGGGTGGCCAGTAATCCAATAATGTACTCGAATGGCGTTAATTACTTTCCGAAATAATATATTAAACATAAGAATTTAACAACACAATTTAAATAACAAGCAATTTCATAAAAAATTCGATCAATAATAAAAAAAAAAAGTTGAATTTCAACTCGGCATTAAAACTATCAGCGATTAAAATACAACTTAATAATCAACTTCAACATTTACTAATTACGTTATACCAGGTATATCTGTACATTCTAAAATAACCTCACCCATACTCTATAAATTACGCGTATCGAAACATTTAAAAAAATCCCACTAGTACTTAAACCCATTGAACTCCCCGAAAATCAACACAAAACCCCAACTTGACTCTAATTCATTCCCCTAACTTTAACTCAAGCTGACTTTACATTTTTCTGACTTTAATTCAGACTAAATGTACAATTTACTAACTGAAGTTAACTCTACATTTCTAACTCTTACGCGAACTAACTCGAATACGACTCGAATACCCACTCGAACACGATTCTAATACCAACTCGAACACGATTCTAATACGACCCTCAGGAATTTCCCTTCGAGGAAACCTCCGATTCCCCCACGAATTTCTTTTAGAAGTTTCTTAAGTCATTTCAAGTGAACAAAGGACTCCAGAGTCCGATTCGCAATCTTTTATAATCGGGGTAAACATTTATCCCCTTGCCTGTTTTGCTTGTTTTGGGCGTTTATTCTGCGCAAATATTTCTATTGTTTATTTTAATTAATATCTCAGTAATTGTATACAAATTATGATCAGTCTCTAGGTGATTTTGACTCGCTTACATTTTCTTACCTCGTTTTTAAATTATCAATAATGAATTTCAACAGGTGACTTGAAAAACGGATAAAATACACACTGAATGATAATATCTTCTATACACAATAAGTGATTGGATTTCAAACAGATTAGCGTGTTTGACTTGTTATCTATTTTCAAGGAAAACTACTAATCGGTTAATATTTATATCTTAATTCGTTCACACCTGTTACATATGCAACCTGATCTTTTGCCACTTCACACCTTGACCCAGCCCCACTCAATACTGTTTGATTGTGCTGCTTGTTTCAGGGTGTTGTGACATTCTTTTACTAGTCTTGAGATGATCTTGTGACCACTCACTGCTAGTATTGCTGCCCTACTATCTATAAGGATTTGGATGTTCATATCACTGATGTCACGGTGCAGGATTTCTTTTGCCCCATGGATGATGCCAACGATCTCTGCTTGCAAGTAGTTGTGTGCTTCTCTATGGGTATAGCTAGTGATAGGTCCATTTGTTGCGAGTAAATACTCGCCTCGGATTTTCTTTTGGTTTTAGAACCATCGGTGTAAATTCGGAGGGTTTCCCCACCTATTACACTCTCGGTTCCTCTTTTTGTCGATATATTATTTAGGGTTTATTTAACACGTAGCAGGGCGCAAGTGGTCCGTCTTCTTTCCAAGGAGGGGTATCCTCTACGTATAAGTCGAGAGGTGGAAGAAAGAGCATTGCTTCCATCGCTGCAGTTGTTGTTGTTCGCATTGCCCCGGTCGTGCTGAGGCATGCTATCCTTTGCAACTGAGTAAGCTGCTTTGCTGAGGTTTTTTGTCTGGCCACCAGACCAGTGCTCCATAGATTAGCATTTGTCTTACTACCGCTGTGTACAACCAAAGTGCTGTCTTAGGAGATAGCACCCATGTCTGCCCCCACAGCCCTCCGGCATTGCCAGAGCCACGTCAGCTTGCCGTCGAGGATCACTCCCAGATATTTGACTTCCGACGACAATGTCAGCCGGGTGTTGAGGAGCTTAGGAGCTTCCTTGTGAAGAGGACCATTTAAGTCTTTGACGGGTTTATGGTCAGAGACTGGTCATTACACCAGTATTCAATTATTTTGAGGCCTTCCTGCATCAAGCTGTATATCACCGTCTCAAGTCTGCATGTTAGCAGGATGGTTATGTCATCTGCATATCCTATGGTGTGGAAACCATTGTCGTTAAGTCGCCGCAGTAGGCTGTCAAAAACTATGTTCCACAGGAGTGGTGAAAGTACTCCACCCTGTGGGCAGCCTTTAGCAACAATCTTTCTGACAGTGGTATTTCCTATATTTACTGTGACTGCCCTGTTCTCCAGCATGATTTTGATCCACCCACTAACTGTGGGGTTCACACCATGCGTGGAAAGGGCAGTTTCCATTTTTCTGAGGATCGTCTTATCAAAGGCACCTACTATATCGATGAACACACCGAGGGTGGACATTTTGTTGTCCAGAGATCTTTCGATTCGGTTTACAACAGTGTGCAGAGCCGACTCCGTTGAACTCCCCTGAGTGTATGCATGTTGGTTAGTGTAATCGAAGCCGTCTCGCTAATTAATCCTTTGCACAATTTCTCTAACGTTTTCAGGAGAAATAACTTTAGACTAATTGGGCGGTATGATTTGGTTAGTGTATAATCTGTACGACCAGGTTTCGGTATGAAAATAACTTTTACTTCTCTCCATGCTAGAGGGATGTATCTCCCCATTGAAGGAGGACCGGGAATATACCGTCCTGGCCTGGCGCCTGGAGCTTTTGATTGCCCAGATTATACGTGCCCCTTCCGCGAGGTAATCTGCCGCCTCCCAATCCTCCTTGGAGGGGTTTGAGATGTTTGAGTTCTAAGGCAAACTCTACATTTTTACATCTAAGGAGAATCTGGACTCATCACTAAATCAAATGAGGTTCCACTCTACATCCCAGTTGAATCTGTCTTGGCACTATTCCAAGCGACGAGCTTTGTGCTGCGTAATCATCGGAAACACCTAAAACAGACGGAACACATAAAGGCCTGAGGCAAGAACTCATCGATTAAGTATTTCTAGGTGAATAAAACGTGTTTATTTTCCAGTGTTATTGTCTATTGATCAAAATTGTAATGATTATCATATTTAAAATATATTGCGTGCGCGGCAATTAAAATTTAATAATTAAAGAAAACATTTCGTTACAACAATGAGTCTTATTAAGACTACAAAAGGAATTACTTATTGAAACAACTACTGTCTATTACCGCGACTTACATTGAATGATGCAGTAGTAATTTGCGTGTTACAAGTAAATTTCTGTGAAATAAGCTAAAAATGGTTAAGTGTACGTTAGTTTGTGAGTGAATATGGTATGACAAATTAGAATAATAAATGAATTTACGTAAATTCATTTATTGTTTGAAGTTCATCTTTGTTACAACTATTATACTAATACTTTAAATGGAAATGTTCCGTGTAAAGTTAATATATTTATTAAATATAAAGTAAATCGTAATTGTGAAAAATTCTAGTTGCTATCGAAGATTATAATATTAAAAAATTGAAAAATAATATATTATATAATATATTATAATCGGCCAAAATTTTATGTATATATTTTTTAAATAATTTGTTTCAATGATTATTTTTCAAGAAATAAACCAAAGATAAGTAAATAAATAAATAATATCACATAAAATTCCAATAACCACTGTTTATCCTAACATCAAAATGTCATGCTTTTATTGGGTCAGCACAAGTGTATGCTAATTTTGACGATAATTAAACTATTTTATCACATTTATATATACCACAAATGAATTACGACTGTTATGAACATTTACTTGATAAGGAACACTTACCAAATTTAAAACCGTTTAAAATAAATCGTATTAATTTAGATCAATTAAATCTCGCTGATCAGAAACTTGAATATGAGAACGAATTAAATAAAGTAATGAACCAAATTTTTCCAACTAGACATTATAGTATTTTTTCATACATTTTTATCGGTGCGCTTATTGTAATTTTATTTATTTATACTCAATGTCATTAGAAGCGTTACACCAAGAAGGAATGATTTTTTGGAATTCATTTTTTGGCAACATATATTTAAAGCACACATTGATAACAATTTCAGACTTGTGCCTTTTATATTTACCGTGACAAAAAAATTAATTCACTTTTTCTTATGTTTTTAGTTTTTAGTTTTCGTGTTTCCGTTGACTGTGTTAAGCTTAAACAAAATGCCTGGAGTCAGTAGCATTAGGAGGCAGAATGGCATAATGTCGTATTCAGCGATAAATCACGATTTTGTTTAGGCTCGCATGATGGTCGTAGACGGGTACGACGCTACCGTGGACAACGACTTGATATTAGGTTTGTTATTGAGAGACATGCACACAGGACTTCTGGAGTAATGGTTTGGGGGGCTATTGCTTATGGTATTCGATCACCTCTTTTATTCATTCGAGGCAATATGTCATATTTTTTCAGCAAGATAACGCACGTCCCCATATTGCTCGCTGAACTATGAACTTTCTTCATGAAGCTGGTGTTGCCAATGTTTTGCCGTGGCCGCCCCGTTCGCTGGATTTAAATCCCATTGAACATGTATGGGATATCATGGGAACAAGACTCTTTGCACCGTCCTCCACAAACTCTAGCACAGTTGATCCATGAAATTCAAGTTCGCCAAAGACATTATTAATTTTTTAAATTGTTTCTTAATAAAATTTCTTGAAATGTGATCATTTCATTCTTGATGTAAAGCTACCATATTGGCAAAAAATTGAGTATATTTCTGATGATAGACATGATTGTCGTTCTTGTTTTGCACAAATTTAAAATTATTGTAATGAAAAACCTGTTCTTTCCCGTAGACGTTTTTTGTATTTAAGTACGAATTACAATACAAACAATGAAGACATTACATTGCAACAACCCGGAATTCCAATTTCATCGATTTTAAGAAGAATATCGAAAAGACTTTAAACGAATGTGCATCTTCCCCAATACTTGAATCACTCATTACCTGAATATATAAATAGTGCCGGTTTTCTTCTAATAATTACTCTTGAAAATGCTGTAACAAGCGAAACTAGTCGAGTCATTATATAAAATTTAGTGAAACAAACCAAGTGTTTTTAATTTTACCTATTATTTGTCTTTATTAATTAAGTGTTTTATATTATGTATTATGTAACATTGTTTATTATTTCATACAGTTTTATATGTTTTAAGTTTATTACACTTATTAATGATGAATTCTATTTTTATAACTGTATTGTTTAATTTTTTAAATCTACGATACAAAAAAATCTTATTGCGGGTTGGTGTTAACTTGTCAACCGCCCAGTTATGGTAAAATTATAACACTTGCATTCCATTCACACGCTGATGCGGCATCTAATAATGCAATTTTTGTTTCATTATGGAGTACTCTCACATCTTCAAGCTTTTCGGAGGTTAATAGCTAAGTAATTCTTGAATGGTGGCGGTGTTTACTTGGTGGTACATTTTGATATCAAATGTAAATAAGACACTTTTGATCATACACTGATTATTTTCAAAGATAAAGTACCTAAAATTTAACAAAAGCTGTTTATATACTCTAAAAAAGAAAGTATATACACTCTCTTTTTGAGAGTATATTGTTTATCGTTTTTGATGAGCGTCTTGCTAAATAGTAGACGATCCTCTTTTTTTGAGCGATAAATTTTTAATAAAGTTACAGCAAAATCTTATTGGAATAACTCTCCTGCCTTCCAAAACTTTGTGAAGTCAACAAACATTCCTTTAAACATGTTTAAGTCTTCTACTTGGTACTTTGGTACACTGTAGAGGTACCACTGTATTGCTCTTCTCGGGTTCCATCATATCGACTCCTGTGTCCAAGGGGGTGTTATACCATGACATTTTCAAATTCTTCTTTGCAATAGCTCTGTTCCGGAACAGCATGAATCTTCTTTCTCAGCATAAGCAATAAGTCGATTTAAATGAACAATTTTTGTTTTATGACTCCTATATATCACGTCGTTGATCCATTTTTTTAAATTTGGTAGGGCCAATCCTATAACGTTTTAGGAGGTAGCTCGCGGTTGTTTTGAGTTAAATAATCATACTATATCTCTATTTTGATAATCGCTGTTTTCCGCCTTTACCTTGTAAATTTCCTTTTTGGATCGTTAGCCCTTAAAATGTTGGTCATTGATTCCAATATGGGTCTAGGACCACTCATTCAATTTACTTCTGCCACTGCTAATCACAAGAAATACGTAGTTAATAATCGATCGTGATGTTTTTGTTAACAAACAGATCACTAGGACATAAAACAGCCGCACAGAATTCAGGGTTATTTCAAATACTGCTGATTAGATTTGTAGCTAAAAGAGATAAATATATGGGTCACGGTGTTTTTAATGGCCAAAAACTAACTTCGGCAAATAGTTAGAATGCCAAGATATTTACAGGTGTATGTGGGCTAGATGATGGTGTTATTGATTAGGATCGTTGGGAAATGTGCTGTTATTTTATGTTATAGGGGATGAATAGTTGGGGTTTGAAAGGATTAATTTTGATTCGCCATTTGGAACACCATGCTTGTATGGAATCGAAGGAACATTGAAGGGAATGTTGGGCGATTTGCAGGGAGGGTGACTAGGCAGAAGAATTGTGATGGTGATTTTTTTTTTTTTTTTGCGGAAATATCCGTTTTGAGGTCCCCTGGGTCCATTGCACTAATTTCGGGAAAAAAAAAATTGTGTCTGTGTGTGTGTGTGTGTGTGGCTGTGTGTCTGTCGGTGGGCGCTGTATCTCAAAAACGAATGATCCGATTGAGATGAAACTTTAAAGGTTTTGTCCTCAAAAACTGTTTTTTTGGTGAACATCCAAAAACCGAAAGTGGATGTTTACTCGAGGCCGTTTTTGATTTTTTCCCGATATTTCTTTGAATATGAAAAATATTAAAAAACTTTTCAAACAAATGTTGAAGAGAATAAGAAACTGAACTAATTTTATTAAAACATATTTTTCATAAAATTCTTAACTTTCAAGAAAAAAAAAATTAAAAATTTTCACATTGCTAATAAACTATTGAAGGTACATGAAATTTATGTAACAAATATTTGTAGAAAATTCCAAAGTGAACAAATTATTAAGAATAAGCTTTTTGTGTAAACCTCATAGTTTTCGAGAAAAATATAGGGAAAGTACTATGATGGCCACATCACCATTTTGAATATCTAAGAAAAGTACGAGGGTCTATTGAAAAGTTTCCGGAATGGGCAAGAAAACGCAGTAATTAAACATGTTTTTATTTTTTATTTTTCAACATAGTACCCTTGCAGGGCGATACACTTTTCCCAGCGGTGCTCCAACTTTTTTAAGCCTTCAGAAAAATATGATTTCGGGAAATCTGCAAAGTAAGCTTTAATGGCGTCGATGACCTTCTCATTTGACGTAAAGTGCTTGCCTCCGAGCCAAGTCTTCATGTTTGTGAACAAAAAGAAGTCGCACGGGGCCAGGTCTGGTCGTAGCCCAATTCAACCAATTTAGCATTTGTGATTCGGGATGAATGGGCCGCATTGTCGTGGTGGAAGAGCACTTTTTTCCGCTGCAAATGAGGCCGTTTCTCCTTCAATATGCCGTTGAATTGATCCAATAAATCGCTGTAGTATTGTCCCGTGGTAGTTCTTACCTTCTGCAAAAAGTCGATGTGTATCACACCTTGCGAATCCCAAAAAACGGTGGCCATGACCTTTCCAGCCGATGGGACAGTCTTTGTCTTCTTCGGAGCAGATTCGCCTGGCGAAATCCACTGTTTCAACTGCTGCTTGGTTTCTGGTGTGTAGTGGTGGATCCATGTTTCGTCCACGGTCACGAATCGGTAAAAAAAATCCGCTGGATTACGCTTTAACAAGGCCAAACACTCTTTCGAAGTAGTCACACGATTTCGCTTGTTGTCCATAGTCAGCAAACGCGGCACCCATCGCGCCGACAGCTTCCTCATGCCCAAATGTTCGTGCACGATATTTTGCACACGTTCATATGAGATGCCCGTGGTCTCTACTATTTCGTGCAACTTCACTCGTCGATCGGCTAACACGAGATCATGGACTTTGTCGACCATTTCTTCATTTGTGGCCGTTTTTGGACGTCCACTGCGTGGTTCATCCTTGGTGCTCGTACAGCCACGTTTGAACTCGCTCACCCAGAAACTAATAGTCGAAAATGAAGGTGTGGATGTGCCATGAACTTTCTGCAAAATATCTCGTATCTCCGTCGCCTTTTCTCATCCATCCAGAAATGTTTGATGACTTCACGAAATTCGTTTTTATCCATTTTTGCAAAAGTGCCTGACTTGCTTCACAAGATATCCTAGTAAACAAAAACGGAACGACGCACGTCTCTGAAAATTTGACAGCTTATCTAAAATAGGTTAGCCTTGACAACCATCATAACAATTTCACGATACGCGCGCCATATCTTGCCCATTTCGGAAACTTTTCAATCTATCCTCGTATAGCTTACTTTTGACCTCCGAGGAAATATGGTAGATTTTTTGGGAAGGAAACCAAACTAATAGTCAGGAATGGGGTTGATTGAGGTTTGAAGGAGTTTTTTTGATGAGGGTTTTTACATTCATTAATTGATTTTAATTTGAATCTATTTCTTCTGTAACATAATTGCTACAATGATGCTGTATATTAATAATGTTATTAGGTTTTAGAAGATCTTGCTTTTGTAATTATTAATTTTGTTTTTGAAAATACCTACTTTTTATAGTTTTTTTATTTTCACATTTGTCACATAATTTTAGCTTTAGCCGTTGTTGGTTTAATATTGTATTTTAATATATTATTACTTTCCCTATATAGAATATATAGGGGAAGTATTGTTTTCGTGATTGTTTTTTTGAAAAAATAAATTCCATTACACTAATTTCTGGAAATTTTGTTTATGTCTGTGTGTGTGTGTCTGTCTGTTGGTGGGCGCTGTATCTCAAAAACGAATGATCCGATGGAGATGAAAATTTAAACTTAAGGTTTATTCGTTAAAAACTGGAACTGAAAAACTTTTAATAAATTTTACAAAACTTTTCAAATAAAAGTTAAAAGAAACAAGAAACTGTACAAGTTTTATTAAAATATATTTTTCGTAAAATTCTTAACTTTTTAGGAAAAAATCATAAAAATTGAAAATTTTGACATTTTTGCCAATTGCTAGTAAACTACAGGAATTACATAAAATTTATATTACAAATAATTATAAAGAATTCAAAAGTGAACAATTTATTAAGAATAAGGAAAATCCTTCAATTTTTTATACCACTTTAAATTATTACCATGTAGTCAAAACTAGTCACTGAAAATAAAATTTAAAGTGGTATAAAAAAGTAAAAGTGTTTTCTTTATTCTTAATATTGAAATGTACCACCAAGTGAACGCCGTTAAGATCCAAAAATTATTAAGAATAACATTTTTGCGTAAACCTCATAGTTTTCGAGTAAAATATAGGGAAAGTACTATGACGGCCACATCAACATTTTTATCGTCAAGTCTAATGCTTAGGCTAAATGATAAATACAATATCTAGCTTGAATACGTAAGACAGCCATGCATCTTAAATTTTGGTCTACATTTTCAAGAAACTTGCCTTTTTAAGCCTGCACTATCTATCAAAATATGTAATAATATATAGGGTATTCCATTTAAATTTTCATAACATTGGTGTTTAACTTTTTTAAGTCACCCTATATATATCAAAATAATTTTAAAACGTGCTCCTAATGAACTTACATAGCCCTCAATTTTTTTTTAAATATTTTGCCGTATATAAACCAAGCGAATGTGGTGCACCAACCTGTATATACAAATTAAAAGAAATAATATAATAAAACATCGACAAATTTTTCTTTTTTACATCGTTCCTCTGACGTAATCAAATTTAATTATATGTTTACAAAAAAACGATTAAATCAATAAAGTGAGTTCAAAATTGATTTCGTTTTTATAACAAGGATAACTCGTATTGGAAGAGTAATTTACGGCTTGAAAATTACGTACGTAATGCATCGAAACCATTGGTCACCATTGGTCACCAAATAAATAAAACAACAGTTTGTTGTTATATGGTACAAAACAAAGTAAAAAGCGTGTTTTATTTGTCAGTAATTTATAGTCTAGTCTTCAATAATTAATGTTTACGACAGCTATATAATTATACCAAGTGCAATTTAGTTGTTACGCTTAAAAACACAAAAAGTAGTTTCTTTAAAATAAAGTTTTGATGTAGTGCAAGGTAAAAACGAAAAAAGTAGTTTCTTTAAAATACGTGGCAGTTTTCATATAGTGCAAGGCACAAATATACACAGAGGTCATTAAAAATTTGTCTTAAGGAGTCTCTAACTATAAATATACTTCTTTAAAATATCTCTAATTATAACACATAATAAGACTTTACTGGTTATATGATTGAAGTCTATTTGGATATACATATTATGTAAAGGTGATGAGGGTTGTGTTGAAGGTATAATAATAAATGGCTATCAATTGTTTGCAGAATATTGATATTCATTACTACTAATTTTCAACTATCAGTTTATTTCTCTATTACTAGTTGCATCTAATTTAGTTGTCTGATAAACAATAAACTTGATGTGGTTTAAATAAGCCCGATAATTTCCTGATAGGTTAAACTAAAAAAAATATTGATGTATTTATTTTAAATTATTCAACCTAGTCAGAATTTTTTAGTATTTTAAATTTATTCTTGTTCGGAGTTTGTGTTCTTTTCGTATATATTTTTGTAGTCTGAAATAGTTTCTTGACATTTATCTTTTATTTATTTGGAATATTTTAAACTTTCACCATTCGAAATTTTCCGACGAAATTCTATTGTTTTCTTACAGAAAATGTTATTGACAGAAACAACTACATTTCTAGCTATACACCAAAAGTTTCGGTTACTTTCCTTGTAAAACAATTACACTCTCCTTATTCACACACCAAATTTCTTAAGTCCATAATTAAACACACTAAACAAAACCAACCCTCCAAACATTTAACCCATGTAACTTTCTCTTCCTCTCGTTTCTTTTTCTTCCTCTTCTCTTATCTAGGTGGGAGATAGTGGCTGGTATTGTCTGCGTAAAAACGCTGTATATTAAGCTCTGGTTAAAAAAGTCCAGGTTTTTGCGATTTCCTTATATAAAGACTATATAGTAAAACGGAATAAATAATACTCTAACTACCAATAGTTGGTCCGCATGTCTTCAATATATTATATTTTAATGATAGATAGTAATTTTTCACATACAAGTTACTTTTCAACTAGTTGCCCACACATTCATTGTGATAAGACAAAACTGATTCAAATATGTAAGTAAATAACGTAAAATAAAAGTCACATATAGGAATTAAATTTTAGTACAATTAATATAAATATTGATTAAAAGTAAGGGAGTCCAACAATTATTGTAGTCCGGGGTGGATATGAAAACGTCGTTTCTTACTTCAGGAAAATTAAATTTGTTTAAATTTGATAAAAATTAACACAAATTAAAAATTTTATTTATAGTTTATAAATTCAAAACATGATATATATTACATATGGAATTTATAGGAGCTGTTAACTTGTAAACATAAACGAACACGTCTTATCAGGATATCAAAAACATTACTTAACATAGTTTCATCCACTAATCTGCATTGTAGAATAGTGTCTTTTAAATCCTGTAAATAATGAACTTGTGTTTTAAAAATTGTATTCTTTAAATAAGGAAACAAAAAGAAATCAATGGGAGTTAAGTCACAAGATACACATTTATTAATCTATCGTAAATATGCTATGGTAGCATAAGCAACATGAGGTCGTGCCGAATCTTGTTGGAAAAATCCATATTGAAGCTCATCGTCCTGGAGTTTATTTATGAAAGGTTCGAGAATATGTTGACGATACATTTCGGTATTTATGCTTACTTGAACATCCTAAAATAAGAAATTTTAAAATATAAACCCTGAATATACCCTGTAAAATCTTGGTGGCCAAGACAGGTTGGTCAAAAGATATCTATTTTCTATAACTAGTAAGAAGTAAGTAACTGTAACAGAACTAGCTAAAATTGGCTCCACATACTTTTCTGTTTATTGGCTGAGTACCCGAAACATCAAAACTACTAACTGCAGTGACGACCCCTTTATCTTTCCAGGCCAATAATATATTATTCTCGGAAAACTGGGGACTTTTTATAGAGTTAGGTATGAATTTCAGATTAATTTGGATAGTTTCGGTTACTTGCAAAAGTTCTCATGCAAGTGGTAGGCTTGTATAATACCTGTCAGTAATTATGTGGAATCCTTTATTGCCAGGATTACCTTCCAGTAAATTTTGGGCCAAATGCAGTAGAACTCGTGGACTTATAGGAAGGTCGGGACTTACTAAATTTTCTGATGTCAAGCTTTTGTATTAAGGCAAAATGAAATATATATCTATCCAGTATTAGCATCTGCCAACACATATATCCTGATTCCATACTTTGTTGGTTTATTTGTTTTATAAGTTAAAAAACTTTGAATCCAACTATAGACTCATCCACTGAAATTTCCCTTGATGGAACAAAATGTTCCTTGAACTTTTTCTCCAAAAAATCTAAATAATGACCTTGTGTGCTTGACTCCAAAGACTTTGATTGTTGGGATCTGATTTATGCAAATGAAGCATCCAAAATATTTGCATGAATCAATCCCTTCTAAATATGGCACTAAAGAAAGGAATTTTGACATTGACGTTCAAAAAAGTCAATGGGTTTTGTACAGTTGTCAGGGAGCCAGTGGATCTCCAATATGGTGCAATGGAAAACAGCCAATATTATAATAGGTGACACGAGACTTGTATTTAGGGTCGCAAAAAGTTGTTCACAGGGGGAGTGCTCTTCTGTTTACTATAGAACCTAGTCGTTGATGGACTACTGGAATCACTGAATAGGCTTAGGGCTTATACACAGTAGGTTACGCCGACGATATGAGGAACTCGCCCCGAAAGAAGAAGTCAAATATTTGGGCATTCTTCTAGATAAAAAAATTTGACTGGAATGCCCATCAGACGAAGAGATTCAAGAAATGAGATGCTTAGCACTCTGGAAATGCAAACGAGCTGTGGGGAAAACATAGGGACTATCGGACGGCCATCGTGCGGCATATGCATCAGTAATATGGTGGCCAAGAACGACTATGAAAGCAGCCGTAAGGCTTCTAGATCACGTCTAACGCAGCGCTTTCCTGAGCGCGACAGGATCCATGAGAACAACACCAAAAGCGGCTATGGAAGCCCTGCTGCAGCTGCCATCTTTGGATATATAAATGTACGCAACGGAGGAGGTGAACATCACAAAATCTTAGAGTCAGATACTGTATGCAACTGTCCAGAGTAAACCTGCGGAAGGCTGTAGGGCTCCTAATAGGACACTGCAATCTAAGATCGCACCTGAATAGATTGAGACTATAGTCTAGTTCGACCTGCAGAAGGTGCGAAGAGATAGAGGAAACCGTCGAGCTTGTGCCTCTGGACTGTCCGGTTCTATCCAACTTACGCGAATTCACAATGGGAAAGGGATGTCTACAGTCATCAGACATTATAAAGTAATAGTATTATATAACTATAACACAAAACCGTCCGGGTGGTGTTGACGTGCACAGCCATTTGGGAGTAGCGACCCCACGTACCTGAGCCGTTCATTGCACACACACGCACATCTCACACACACACACACACACAACGACACTGACACCCCGTGATGTTATGCCTGATGGCGGTTCCGCGGGGTGGCACACACACACATCATACACACGCACACATCACCGACACAGACGACACCCTACACCCCGTGAAGTAATGCCAGACGGCGGTTCCTCGGGGAGTGAGGGCGACTTGGGGAGGTGGTTTTTAGTGGGTATACCAGTATAGTTCTGGGGACCCCCACACTCTGTCTTTAAAAGATTTTCCACCTCCCGGCCACAAAAAAAAAAGATTAGAAGGGTTCATTTGAATATAGACATCCTTACAGCTGGTGTGTAGCCAGTACTATACACACGCATAGAATTTCCTCGGCCGTTCCCTCTGAAAATCCACTAATGGAGTGGTCCATTTTACCCATCTTGTTAAGATGTTACTTCACTGGTCAATGTCTTGTAAGGAGACCCGGGACCAGTCATATTTCTCTTTTAGTGGTGTGTCATCTGTTATGCACTTTTTCTTCACATATTTGGATCACGCCCTTCCTATGTGGTTTTGATAGCCCACATGTAAGCTTTGTCCGATCATGGTAATTGCAGCTCCTTCCCTGGCAACTACATCGGCACGTCAATTGTCTATTATACTTATGACTTGGTACCCTAATTAGAGTGAGCTAGTTGCCCTTGGACAATTGGTTCGAAGTTTGTTTATAGTTTCACGTAGTTTTGGAATTAAAGCTGTACTCTTTGAGATTCTTGAGGGCAGTCTGGCTATCTGAGATGAGTGCCCCGTTGTAGCCCTTTTTCGTACAAACCTGAGAACATTTCTTCAAAGTTATTGTTTCAGCATGTAAAACTAATGGAACTTGTCCGAGAGAAACTAATGCCCTGTATTAAGGCTCTTATATGATTATGTCGGAGCCCGCTTTCATTTTTGATGCATATATATATATATATATATATATATACCAAATTACAGAGTTGTGTTTTAATATTTTTATTCGTTTTAGACTGTCTTGGCGACTGTCAAAAGTCACTTCAAATTTAGTCGGCATTTCGTGATTATAGGAAGTTAGGTTCGGAATTTTTGAGTGCCCGAAACTACGCAGGAGAAGTAGGTAGTAATGTTTTGATTGCTACAGATGGGGTGGTGTGCATAGCCTGTGTGATCCCAAAACACTCTAGTTTCTGAAGGATTTGATGCTTCTTTTGTGCCGTTGCTTATTTAGTCTTGACCCACCATACTAGTGAGGCATATGCAATAATGTGTCTTACTACCATAATAATAATGGATCTTATACCAACAGCTAATGTATTATTTAAGGTTTCAGTTCCCATGATCTGCCAAAGATCATGCGGTATATGCATAGTGCCACTGTAACTTTACATTGTTTTTTTTTTTCTAGGTGCAGGTTCTAATTAAGTTTTCTAACCAGTTAAACCTAGATATTTCACCTGATCTGACAGCGCAGTTTCTTGCACTTTTACTTTGATATTCCTACGATTAGTACCTTTCACCACATTTTTGGCAGATCTCAGTCTGTGTTCCTTGGAATTCTACTCTCGATTGCTTCTTTCTTTGTGGCCTCTATGTCGAACTCAATCTGTTGATAATTCGACAAAGATGATTCTTAAAGAAGCTGCCAATTTTGAATTATGCTTGCTGTGAAGGCTTCAGCTGGAGTGATGTCCAACACCTTCTGCCTGATTGTATTTACAAAGGTAGGCTCACTAACTATATTAATAATATCTAAATGGTTAGATATTGAATTTAAGAAGTTCCTTAGTTCTATTATTAGTGTCCGTACTGCCCCATATCATGATATGAGCGTTGGCTTCACATACCAGGAGGAGGTGTTCATTACCTCTTCTGCACCACACTATGTCACTACTTACCTCCACTGGTGGTGGTTTGCTTTGTTCACCTGGGAAGTAGGCAGAGGCCATGACAACCTGCCTCCTGACTTTTTTCGTAGGAATTTCTACTGGGGCTGATGCTAGATCCCCTGTCACAAATTCTGGAATTGATTAAATTGGAACAGCTCTTGGAGAAATGCAATCTGTTTTATACACCAGATTATAACTGTCTCCTGGAAGAATCCTATGTCAAATTAGGCTTTTTTAAATTTTTAATTTAAAGGACACATGATGCCGCTTTTCAGTGGTGGAGATTCAATTCAATACAGCGTGTGCCTGCCATTAATGTGTTCTATAGCCCACTGGCACCAGCCCCTAAATTTGTGTTTTGGAGCTTTTTGCCTTTAGGGTTTCCCTTCTATCCGTACCCATCGATCGCGTAGGGCCTTTTATGTTCCTTGTCATTGATGACGGATGATCCTTTCTTGGGTTTCCTTGTGTGGCCTGACCTGGACAAGGCACTTATGGTAGCTCCACGCCGCTTTGCTCTCTCCTACCCTTGGATCTAAGTTCAAACTGGCCAAATCGATAGCTGATTTTATAGCTCTGCTTTTAATTTTCCTTTTAAGGGTTTGGGAATGGTGTTTGAAGGACAGTTTAGAATCAAAGGTAATTCCAAGATACTTGCAGGTTGCGGATGGTGCAATATATGAATTATTTATGTTAATACCAAATGAAGATGTGGATGCATGATGGAAGGGGATGAAAAGATGGGATTTATTTGGATTGATGGTTATTCTCCATTTGGAAAACCAGTGTTGTAGAGTGTCGATCCAGTACAGTGGAAAATCTTTAATTTGATCGCATAGTGATAACAAGGACAATGGGAGATCTTTAGTTTGATCGCGTTGTCTAAAATCTTATACCCATTTAAATCTAAGTAAACATATCCTACAAAAATAAATATAAAAATGTAACTATAAGAAAAATAATCTAGTAATGAAGTAAATTAAAAATGTAGATTATTAAATAGATTACAATTTCACAAGTGATTATAAGTTAACATTAACTTTATCGTTTACGAAGTGATAGATGAGTAAAAAGTTTGTAATTCAATTTATTACAAGTCTGGAGAGAGATTTACAGTGTACAGTACAATTTAAAAAAAAAGATATTTTATTATGAATGTCTATTTAAAAGTAAGTATTGAATATGAGTTAGAAGAAAAGGATAAACCAAACATCTACTTTTAAATATGCATTTTCTTAGCTCATCAGTTAATACGGAGTTCAATTACTTTATACTTCAGGAGAAAAGAATAGTTTCTACGTATGAAAATTAAATATTTAATCGATTAATTCCTCCGTTTTGAAATGAAGTCAATAATTAATAATTTATAATTTATTTTAAATTGTCTGTATAACCTTCCAAACGTAGTTATTCTAATTCAGGAATAGAATTAACATAACGCTTATGGGAAAATAGCTTTAATTTTAAAATGATTGGTCCTCTTTGGCCCTGAGTTCTCCCACTCCGATCAATCGGCTGAGTTGTAAGGTCAGACTTACGACAGGGTGAGCCCCTGGGAGCGGAGGGGTGCTCAACGGACCCAGCACATGTGCCAGGCAGGTTCGAGTGCAACCCGTCCTTGGTGACTATATCCCCTTGGTAGCCCTGGCGATCGATTATCTACGTCCCCAGTGCGGGCTCGGTGGCGGGTGGGGAGCCAAAGGGATGAAGTACTATCCATTAGCATGGACAAAAATAAAATAAATGAAACAACGGTAGTAGCAGGCAGGTCGCAAGATCAACCTGCTACTACGAAAAAGACATTAAATGTGGATGAGTCCCTGGATTCCCCGCAACAAACAGTGGCTACGGGCGGGTCAACTGATCCACCCGTCACCACAAAAGAAGCCGGCCCACAGAAGTAACCCCCAAAAAGGAAGCGCATTTGTGGAGCCGAGCTAAAGCGCAGAAGGAAGGCCAGGAAGGCATTGGCTGCTGCAAAGACAGCTGAAGCCCCCAAGACCCCTTCTGGTAAAGAAGGAACACCTCGGGTGGAGGTCCCGATGGAAACGGAGGATGGAGGCACACCGGGCGGAAGCCAGGAGTGCGCCACCTCCATCCCAGAGGAGCCTTAACAGCCGTAAAGGTTATACAGTGTAAACTGCATCATTGTAGGGCGGCCGTGGCAACCCTTTGCCGCCACCTCGACACTATGCAGGACACAACAGCCGTCATCCAAGAACCATGGATTGTTAAATCCAGGGTTTGTGGATTTGGTAAGTTAAATGGGAACATATTTACACATCCCACAAATAAGCCTAGATCATGTATTTACATACCTAAACACATAACATCCTATCTTATGCCACAGCTTTCCACCAGTGACATCACAGTGGTAAGGCTGTCAGCAGGAGAAGGCAACAAAGACACCATCCTGGCGTCAGTTTACCTCCCTCACGACGCCCCCGCACCAACCAGGGGGCTGGAGCAACTCGTGCTACACTGTGAGATGGAGAAACTTAACCTCGTCATTGGCTGCGACGCTAACGCACACCATATCATGTGGGACAGCGTGGACACCAACAACAGAGGTAAATCACTACATGAATTCATCATTTGTAACAATTTAGAAATACTAAACCGAGGCTCTGAACCCACGTTCGTGACAACTCGGAGCCAAACTGTAATAGACATTACATTGGCGACTAGCGGTGTCTCAAACAAAATTCACGACTGGCATGTATCACCGTCGGTGTCAATGTCAGATCATAGGTGCATCAAATATACACTAACACATATAACCGGTAAGAAAACATGTTACCTTCGCAACCCGAGACCTACAGGAATGCCTACATAGACAACCTCTCGCGGAGTCTGCGAACTTGCGAAGCTACCGGCCAACTTAATACAGTGAAAGACATTGAAGCCTATGTAAATACGTTTCAACACTCCATTATAAAAGCATATAAGGACTCCTGCCCTGCGAGAAAGGTGGAAGACTCCGAGAACGCCACACCTTGGTGGTGCGGAGAACTCGACCATCTCAGAAGAGCTGCGAGAAAATTCTTTAACAAAGCAAAGAAATCTAAATAATAGTCGGACTGGATGGTCTATAAAAACATCTAACAAGACTACAAAAAACTAATAAGGCAAAAACAAAGGGCAGCCTGGAGGTCTTTGCCTAAAACAAGAGGATGGAAGTTACTCTTCTAACCTCAGCAGATCACCTCACGGAAGGGACACGTATAACCTGGGCAATCAAAAGCTTCTCACCATTTAAAGCGCCAGGCTTGGACGGTATATTCCCGGCCCTCCTCCAATGGGGGCATGTATTGCGTTCAGATACATCCCTCTAGCATGGAGAGAAGTAAAAGTTATCTTCATACCGAAACCTGGTCGTATAGATTATACACTAGCCAAATCACACCGCCTAATTAGTCTAACGTCATTTCTCCTGAAAACGTTAGAGAAATTGTGCGAAAGATTAATTCGCGAGACGGCTTTGATTACGAATCCGATCCACGCTAACCAACATGCATACACTCAGGGGAAATCAACGGAGTCGGCTCTGCAACTGTTGTAGACCGAATCGAAAGATCTCTGGACAACAAAATGTCCACCTTGGGCGTGTTCATTGACATAGAAGGTGGCTTCGATAAAAGAACCTTCAGAAAAATGGAAACTGCTCCCTCCACACATGGTGTGAACCCCACAGTTAGTGGATGGATCAAAGGCATGCTGGAGAACAGGGCGGTCATAGTAAATGTAGGAAACACCACTGTCAGAAAGATAGTTGCTAAAGGCTGCCCACAGGGTGGAGTACTCTCACCACTCCTGTGGAACATAGTTGTTGACAGCCTACTGCGGCGACTTAACGACAATGGCTTCCACACCATAGGATATGCAGATGACATAACCATCCTGCTAACAGGCAGATTTGAGACGGTGTTATGCAGCTTGATGTAGGAAGCCCTCAACATAATTGAACACTGGTGTAACGACCAGGTCTGACCATAAACCCGTCAAAGACTGAAATGGTCCTCTTCACAAAGAAAAGGAAACTAGGTAAGCTAAAGCTTCCTAAGCTCCTCAACACCCAGTTGACATTGTCGTCGGAAGTCAAATACCTGGAAGTGATCCTCGACGGCAAGTTGACGTGGGAACAACATCTCAAAATGAAATGTAAAAAAGCATGCGTCTCCCTCTGGCAATGCCGGAGGGCTGTGGGGCAGACATAAGGGCTATCTCCCAAGATAGCACTTTGGCTATACACAACGGTAGTAAGACCAATGCTAATCTATGGAGCACTGGTTTTGTGGCCCAGAGCCAGACAGAAAACCTCAGCAAAGCAGCTTACTCAGTTGCAAAGTATAGCATGCCTCACCACACCCACTGCAGCAATGGAAGCAATGCTCTGCCTTCCACCACTCGACTTATACGTAGAGGAGATGGCCACGGCAGCAGCACTGCGCCTAAACTCAGTTGGACTCTGGTACAAAGGAGGCAGGGCTGGCAGACACTGTCGCCTTTTAGAGGAGGCTGTCAAAAAGACACCCTTCCTTGGAAGGAAGACAGACAATTTGCCACCCTGCTCGTCTTCAATAGACCCTATAATGTATCAATAAAAAGAGGAACCGGGAGTGTAGAGGGTGGGGAAACCCACCGAATTTACACCGATGGTTCTAAAACCAAAAGATGATCCGGGGCGGGAATTTACAAATGGACCTCTCATTAGCTATACCCCTAGAGAAGCACACAACTACTCTGCACGCAGAGATCGTTGGCATCATCCAAGGGGCGAAAGAAATCCTACACCGAGACATCCGTGATAGGAACATCCAAATCCTTACAGACAGTAGGGCAGCAATACTAGCAGTGAGTAGTCACAAGATCACCTCAACACTAGTAAAAGAATGTCACAACACCCCTAAACAAGCAGCACAATCAAACAGTATTGAGCTGCGCTGGGTTAAGGGACACAATAATGAAGAAGGCAATAGCAATGCAGACGAGTTGGCGCGAGCTGGATCGGTTCTCAGTGATACCACGGACGGGTCCCCGATCGCGCCAACACCGAATTGCCTCACTGATATCCTCAAACAGAATACTCTCAAGATGCTAAAACAACGTTGGGACACCTCTGAAAACCAATCTGAAAACAGCTGAATATTATTTGCGACTATCCCGGGGGAATCTGCGTCTTATCACAGGTATCCTTACGGGTCACTGTCAGCTAAGGAAACACTTGTTTACTATGGGACTGGTGGAAACCCCCATATGTAGAGTATGCGAAGAAGAGGACGAGACAGTGGAACATGTGTTAACCACCTGCCCGGCTCTCGCCCACCTTAGAGAGTCCATGCTAGGGGAGCTCTGGCCGAACATGGCCAACATAAGGGATAACCCTCCAAGCATTGTGCTGTCCTTTGCACGCCACTTTGGGTGGCTAAATGAGTGATAGAACAACGCAGGGCATCCCAGTCAGGGGGCGTAACGGGCCTAGTGAGGCCTAAGTGCTCTGGTCAATGATTTGATCACCCTTGGCAAACTCAATCCAGATCCAGATCCAGAAAATGATTGGTCATTTTCTGTAGATTATGTAGGTTAGGAGATTGTGGAGATTGTTATGTAAAAAAAGAAATCGTAAAATAATTATCTGGCCGAATTACACTTATGCACTCAAAAACATATTTTAGTACAATCTACTTTCATATTTAAGGTAAAAATTATTTAGGAGAAGATGAGATTTTCTTTCTAGTGCACTATCGAAATATATGTAATCTAAAAAGTAGTAAATGTATGTTTTTTATATTAAGTGCTACTGTATTAAATTCAAAGTAAATTTATTTATTTAATATTTAAATTCTATAATGTCCTATTAATCTATAGATATAACAATATAAAGAAATCACAAAAATTTGGCTCACAGAACTTGCAGGCCGAATTCACAAGTCACTCTAAATGCTCCTCTACTCAGACCCAATTAATTAAAAATAAAATAGTATATTGTATAACGAGCATACAATGATACTCATTGCCCACGAGTATGAAATTTGCGGCATGAGCCGAAGGCGAGTGCAGCAATTCATACGAGTGGGCAATGGTCATTATATGCGAATTGTACACTATACTTTTTCTACGACCACACATATTAATTAAAAAATACAAATATAGATTTCTACTTATTAACTTTGAAAATGTTTTTATTTATTAAAAATGTACGTGATATTGATACAGTTATGAAATGTTCTTGGAGATCATGTATGTGGTGGAACATTTACCATAGGGTTTGATTTTTTTAACAAAACTACTCTCACTATTACTACTTACCATTATTTGCGTAAATTTCAACACACTCGCAATTTTATGTTATAAATTTTATAATGTTCGTATAATATTTGCGTGTAATTGAAAAACTTTATTTTTTTAATTTAAGGAAATTCACATGTATTCATTATAAAAATCGTTTAGTCTCATTAAATATTAGTATTATTAATGCTATTTTATTATAATATCCGTCGCCTGTTTAACCATTGTAGCACTAGTGCTACAATGGTTGCTATGACAATGAATATATAATATATACATAATATACAATGTACTACATTTCTTAATCAAAAAGTAACCTATAATTATGTTATTTCATTATAGGAGTAGAAAAAAATTATTAACTCAATCCCCGACGACATCCAAATAACCGGTTTATAAAAATTCATTTATATATGGAAAGTGAACCTCAATTAAACCATTTACACTTGGAGGTAAAAGTGAATCAAAACATGTAAACTTTATGGATATATTAGATCTGAAATTATAAGTTAATATTAATGATCTTTTAAATTTGATTAAAGGTAAGTAATTGGCAGTTTATAAATATTTTCACTATACTTGCACTTATATTTTAGGCCTTTGAAAATATGGAATTGCGAAATACTATAGAACAAACAATAGTGTACCTTTTAACTATATGTGCTTCCATAGTATTGTTTCATTTCATAAAATGGAAATTAAGCAGACAGAATCTTTACAAATTGGCAGAAAAAGTGCCTGCAGTTGAAGGGATGTGGATGCTACCTTTAATTGGACATTGCTTGTATGCGTTTGGAACATCAGAAAGTGAGTAAAGTTAGACATACAAATTATATATTACACGTAGTTATAATTTTTTTGTGTAATTTTAAATAAAATGCAAATATTTGTAAATTAAAAAAATATTTATAGAAAACAAATTTTAATAAAAGCCGTTGTACTATGTCTAGGTTTTTATAACAGAAAAATTAAAATTTGCGACGCTTAACAAATAAAATCTATTTTAAAAACATTTTATAAAATACCATAATATTACTGTTAAATTAATTATTTATACATATTATTAACTATTATTTTTAACAAATGAAAATAATGCACTGATTTTATAAAATACTGTTTTTATAGAAGTTACACATTAATATTTTGTTCCAGATATTTTAGCACGTTCGCGAGTGATTTATAGTAAGATTACACCACCACGAAAAGTTTGGATATTGGACAAATTAGCTTTCACAATAAATCGGGCGGAAGATGCAGAAGTGGTTTTTAATAAATGTTTGAAAAAATATATTTCTTATAATTTTATTGAACCAATTGCAGGGGCAGGATTATTTACATTACCAGGTACCTATCTAAAATTAACTTTTAGTTATATTAGTGATAGAAATTAATCGAAATGTTAATAATTATTTAACGAATTTGACATTTCATATTTTTGAATAATTATTAATAAGTATGATTATTTAATCGTTACTTTATTTCCATCCCAGCTATAAATTAAATATGATTTCTCAATATTCTCCATTGTTCTTATTATTTTTTTAAATTTAAAAACTATATACACGATTTCTGATTAAATATTCGAGTACGTGAAGAGTATTACACGACGTGTTCGAAATGTACATATAGTGTAAAATAAAAATAGTGAAGAAAGGATATATTTTTAACTACTAATATATACACGATATTAAACGTTATGTCAAATAAATATAATTGTTTTTGTTTTTTATATTATTATTTAATTAAATTTAATCTAAATTATAAGTTATTATTAAGAGTTTGGATTATATTATTATGAAAGTCATAATATTTTTTTTATTTGCAAGGTAGCCATAAAACAAAATAATGTTTTTAAAGTAATTTTTTTGCTATTTTCGATGTATTTAATTTATACGACACACTTCATTTTCTGCAATATTATATGTATATTTTTTAGTTCCAACATGGAAAAGACACAGGAAAGTAATAAATCCAGCGTTCAGTCAAAAAATTCTTGACGGATTTACAGAAATATTTGTGAATAAATTTGAAGCATTTATTTGTAAATTTGATAATAAAACTGAACAACTGCTCGACATGTCTGAATATCTCTACACATTGTCATTATCTACTATTACTGGTAAGTAATATTAATTTAATGATTGAACAATTGGGGGGGATAAATATGGAAAATGTTGTTAAATTTGCAGCAATTTTATTTATTCACAAAATAGATATTGGGAAGATGCCCACATAATTTGATAATAATCATTAATGCTGATATAAAAATTTGAAATTTGCCACACATGTGTAACTTGATATCCTTTTTAAGAATATTAATCAAAAAAAGTTAGGGTTGCCATTAAAAAAATAGTCGATGACGTCATATCTCATATTTGGGACACGGTGTATAAAATTTTATTACGTCAAAACCTATCCGAGCATATTTTATAACGAATATGGTTGTTAATTTTGAATGTGGCTCAACTTAATTCATGCAAAGAACATGCATATTATTCACTTAATAATTGCCATTATTTTAATACGAACCATAAATTTAACACCTAACTTGGAAAAAAATCAGTAATTATCTTTTTCTTTTATTTATTCGAAAGATTTTTCTGTGTTTTTTTGTAATGATCTTCGGGTTTATTGGTATTGTCTCTTTTTAAATTGTTTATTTGAAGCACATCTTTAGTAGTTCTATTTCATTTAGTTACACTTAATTTTTTAGTTTGATTGAATTTATCCTAAACATTTTTAATATATTTTATTTTTAGAAACCGCAATGGGACTTAAGACAGATGGACCAGTCTCTTACGACAAGTTTGAAGAGGCAGTTGTTAGGTAGGAATGATTTAAATGGAATTATTATTATCGTTAATAAATATACTGTATAATAGCAAAATATATTTGCACTTGTATTACAAGAACAAATATTAAAATAATTTAGGACTTTCAAACTGATTTTTAAAATTCAATAAATATGAAGACAGTTCAGCTTAATTTTTAAGATGATTTCAATTTAATTATTAATGTATACAAATTAATATTTATAACAGATAATTTGAAAAAAAATACAAGCCAATAGAGTTTTATATTCTTTTTCGTGTAGAATTTATTTTGGTTTTATTAATTTCAAAAAAAAAAAATTAATATTAATTAATTAATAATATTGTAAGCATTGTGTT
Organism: Ontholestes murinus; assembly: GCA_963969525.1. Taxonomy (NCBI): domain Eukaryota; kingdom Metazoa; phylum Arthropoda; class Insecta; order Coleoptera; family Staphylinidae; genus Ontholestes; species Ontholestes murinus. Next base: position 31,610 of record CAXAKX010000382.1, read on the forward strand.
AAATTTCAATAATTTATAATAATATTAAATTATAGAGGTTTCGAAATCGCAGCGACTCGAATATGCTCACCACTTTATTATGCAGATTGGATCTATAAATTAACCAGCCTATACAGAGAGGAACAAAAATGTTCTGAAATCTGTCAGCAATTTATAATGAACGTAAGATTGTCCACATTTGCTTCGTAATATTAACCAATATACTTTTATATATTTATATAGCAATAACAAAATAATACATTTATTCATTTGTTTATTTATTTAACAGATGGTTGACAAACGTATAATTAAATACCAAACAGAAAAGACAGAGGGCATAAATGAATTTGATCTGAAAGGTAAATTATATCAAATGCATTTCATTACATTTAATTATTGCATATCTATATTCTTATACTTTTAATTGTAATTAAAAAATATTAAGTTGTAATTTTACATATTCTAGATAAAAATACTATTTTTCTGGATTTGTTGATTCAACACTGCGAAGATTGGTCTAGAGAAGAAATAATGAATGAAGTTAACACGTTTATGATCGCCGTAAGTTATATATTAATTCATTCATTTAAATTTGCTGTATCCCATCTAATAACAGATGTACCAATGGCGAGCTTTGAAATTGGGACACAGTGTATACACACATTTCAAAATTGTCGAATTGAACTCCGTGTACCTCAAAGCGTACATTTCCATCGAAATTTCGAATTCGAAAAAAAATACGATCACAATACTTTTCCGGACTTTGTAAAGGCAGAGTAAAAATCATAAATATATTCCGATTCAGGATCCTAAAAAATAAGTTGAAATGTTATAAAAGGTCTTTAAAGAAACGAATTATTATTATTCAAGTATATTTAGACAAATGATAATCGTCGAAGTATTCATACAAATAGAGACAAAAGAAGAAGGCGATTACCTCAGAATACTATCTAGTACATTTATATACTTTGAATAAAAAGTTCTTTTTAAGTAATTTTAATATTTTTTAAATTATATATGTGTGTTTTAGGGAAGTGACACATGTGCTACTACAGTTGGTTTTGTTATGCTTATGTTAGGAATGCATCAAGATATTCAGGTAAAGTATAATTATATCAAATAACTACAGTATAAAATATCAAGACGTCATTTTATAATTCACAATAGACAAAAATAGGTTGGTACATTCTCAACTTGAATATTTACCTTTATTTGCTTTAAACACTTTCTTACAATTTTGTTATTTATCTGATGATTCATTTTGCTCCAATTTAATGTACAATAAATTAAAGCATAAGCGTAAAGAGAAGAGTTGCGGTCGTTACTATGCTGTAGTCCATATTTATACTGAACTTGTCAATTAATTGTAAAGCATATATGTCAATGTTTCAGAAAAAATGTTATGAAGAAGTAATGGAAGTATTGGGCCCAGATCGCCAACTTCATTATACTGATTTGCAAAAATTTGTTTACTTGGAAAAAGTTTTGAAGGAATCTTTGAGACTATTTCCCGCAGGTCCAGTTGTATCAAGGCATGCAGAAGAAAATGTAGAAGTTGGTTAGTATTTATCAAATATTTAATGTGCTGTATAGACAATGATTATTTAATATTTTCACTTAATAATTGTAAATTGTAACTAGGTGGATATACTCTACCAAAAGATGCCGGGTTGGTAATATTCGTTCTAAATATGCACTATTCAGAATTTTATTATAAAGATCCCTGGAAATTTGACCCTGAGAAGTTTTCTCAAGAGGAAATAGCTAAAAGACATAAATACGCATATCTTCCATTCACTGCTGGTCCAAGGAATTGTATTGGTGAGATTCCTCTTTTTACATTCTTTATGTTCTTTACAAATTCATAAAAAGTTACAGGTAATTTAAAAGTATTTTATATTTTCTTTTAAGATATATATTATAAATAAACTATTATTAGGTTGAAGGAAATAAAAGATTGATCCAGTCTAGTCGAAAAATTATAATCAATACACTTTGTAAAATATGGCGTAACAAATTAACTATATTTATCATATGTTGTAATAAATTTATACACTTATTATTTTAGGTCAAAAATATGCAATTATGTTCTTGAAAACCTATTTCGCAATTTTTCTGAGAAAATATCGCATAGAAACCGTTTACAAAGAGATAAGAGATATTAGGATTACACAGACAGTTATGATCAAACCAGTTGAGGGCTTTCCAGTTAAATTATTTCCTAGGAACTAACAATAAGCACAATAGTGCTTAAATATATTTTTTTCTATTATAAGAATCTTTTCATGAGGTGATATGGTAATATTGGATTAGAATTAGTTATAACTCATTGTTTATTTTATATTGTTACCTATAAAAATGTAATTAATAACATTTATTTGCTGTCTTAAATATATATTTCTTATTTAATGCATGTGTTTTAATAGCAATTGAAATTCTAGTAATGCTGATAAGAGATGACGCTCTGAAACACCTGTTTACATATTTCTAGATTTTCAATAAATGGTGATATTTATTTTATTTATTTCTGAAGCAAATGCAAGTTTTTCTTAAAAAATTGTCTAAATGTTTTTTTATACCTTTTTATATTATAGGTTATAGGTAATTTATATCTATATCTTCTTTAAATCCCCTGACTATAAATAAGTTACCATTTAAATCATCAGCAGACCTATATTTACTAGTTCTTTTTCTGTCTTTACAATACTAACTAGGTCACAAAATCTCAATCCCATAACAAATTCATGTTTCTATAATTCTATAACTAAAGGTACAATCCCCAATCGAGTAAACTAAATTATAACAAATTTAACAGGACGACAAGAGAGACATTATCTCTCCCATAATAACAAAATTACCATCTAGGCTTTAGTTAAGGGATTCTTCTGGTATATTTAAATGAATACAATTTTGAACTCTGTGTTCTCGCCTAACTGTCATTCATATACCGAATACTTTTTCAGATTTCTACGATGCAACATTTGGGGTTACCACAAGGGAGTGTGATAGGTCCACTACTTTTTATACTTTTTATTAACGACCTACCTACATATATTATCAACTCCCATGTATATATGTTTGCCGATGATACATCAATAATAGTGAGTGGACCAAATAGTAAGATTTGTAATAATAAACTCAGTAGACTAATAAATCAATTTATAATGGTGTAACCAAAACAATTTAATTATAAATTACTCAAAATCAGTTTGCGTTGAGTTCTACAACATACACTACAAACCATCTGAATGTACAATCAGCGTCAATTATAACAACATAGAAATTAGTCAATTCACAACATTCTTGGGCATACAAATTGAAAAAACCTCTTGGTCTAGGTACATAAATACACTTATATCTAAACTAAATAAAGCATATTTTATACTATGTCGATGGAAACATCTACTTGGCGAAGATGGTATTATGCTATGGAATGGTACACTCATTTCTAAGCTATGGTATTGTCGTTTGGGGACAATCATCAGCAGCTACGAAGGCATTCATCGTACAGAAGATAATTGTTAGACTAATTTTTAATATTAAATATCGTGACTCATATCGTACGACCTTTAAAAATAAAAATATCAGGACCACCCCATCAATCTTCATCTATAAATTACTTGCACACATACACAATACTAAAGACACATTTCAAAGACATATAAATATGTATACACAACCATGATACTCCTCATACCTATCCACTTCCTCTGTTATATCATAATAAAAATTGTCGGTAAACATAATCAACTTTGTTTCTCCTATGAGCGCCATCTTGGATTTTTACATTTTCAAATAGAGATTTTTTTCTGATTACGGTGATCTGTCATGTGTTGGGTTTGGTCTAGCAGTTTGATCGAAATCCCAAAAATCCTGCTCTTGCAATGAGTGGCTTGGAAATGACAGCTACACTTGTTTAATAAAGATAGCTAGAACTATATTACGCATCGAATCGAAATATGCAAGTTACTTCTGAAACATACCTTCAGCGATATCCAGAAAGACAATAATCTGCTGAAAATTATTTTCTTATTTTTCATAGAAATTTAGCTGAGTTTGGTGCATTTTCAAAGCCTAGAATAGTGTTCATAGACCCAACGGAAATGAAATGGAAATTTTACAAGCAGTGAGTAAAAGTTAAAACCTTCTGAAAAATAATAAACGGTTTAAATTTAATTCTCCATTAGATTCAAAATAATCCTTCTACTTCGACAAGGGCTATAGCAGAAGGAATTATTGTATCTAATCGGGTAGTGTGGAGAGTCTTGAAAAACATAAGTATCGCCCCTTTAAAATTCATATCACGCAAGTTTTGCATCCAGGAGTCACTGAACGAAGAGTATCGTTTTACAGGAACATCATGACGCTGTTATTGCAAAATACCCATTTTCTTTTCAACGTCATATTTACGGATGAGTGCCAACATAGGCATGTTCAATCCTCACAATGAACATGTATGGTTTGTTGAAAATCAACACGAACACCAAGGACGACGACCACAAGCATGTTTTGGTCTAAATGTATGGGTTGGTTTATTAGGCGATAAGATTATTGGCCCGTACATTTACGAAGACAATTGGACTGCAGATGGGTATCATCACATAACGCTAGAATAGTGTCTGATTACTTGTCTCATATATTTTCCGACAGAGTTATTTCAAATAGTGCTGGCCAGCACGTTCGCCAGATCTTTATAAACATAATTTATAAATCTGTACCCACCGATATCAATGACTTGCGAAGAAAGATCATTACAACTTTAACACGTTCGCCGCCAAGCGAATATTTCACATAAGTGCTGTTTTGAATCCCGCGTGACCGCCGGCGGTCATAGCTAATATAAGGAATAACTACAAATTATTTCCCCGGCGTGGAAGAAACGACGACTATATGACCGCCAGCGGTACATGTGGCGGTGAACGTGTTAAGGACCAAAATAAAAAGAAGGAATGTTTTACGATCAATACAAAATTTAAAAAGACAGCAATGTTTGGAGATATAATATATTTTTTTAAATTTATTCTCATGCTCTCATGCTCTAATTTCATTCTATCTAATGAATTTAAATAATATTTTTCTACTTTACATATCTTATAATGAAATAGGAATAGAAAACAAGTTTGTTTTGTATTGTTGTTTAATAAATTACTTTATTAAATAAAAGTGTAGCTCTTATTTCCAAGGCACTCTTTGCAACAAATGACATATCACCATAATCAGAAAAAAATTTATTTGAAAATGTAAACATTCAAGATGGCGCCCATAAGAAAAACATAAGAAAAACACGTTGTAGAGCGTACAAAGTGGCAATGATAAAGTGTCAATTGTTTTGAAGTATCTCCTTAAATAGTCGCGCAAAAAATAAATACATTTTTTGAAAATTTCGATTTTTTTGCTGTTTCTTCGGAAGTAGTGGGAATATTTTATGTTTCAAAACGGCATTATGTTATACTTCAGATTGGGCAACTTTAGCTAATTGTATCTCTTCAAATAAACGGTCACCCTGTATAGGTTGGCTTTTAGTAGGATTGCTTCTTCGTTGCCACATAGTAGATAAACCTCTATAGTTGAACACTAATGCCCAGTAGAACTTCACTTTCGACACCAAGACTTTGGGCGAATAATTCTTCTATCATCCCTAACTGAAGACGGCATTAAGTCCTTCATACATTTTAATCTTCTACTACAGAGTGTGACAGACACTAATCGGATTGTAGCGGGAATAGATTTTACTCGATTTATTATATCAATGGAAGTGTTAAGTCATGATAACAAGATATTCGATTGATATAAATAACTGGCTACCTTTGGTAGTTTTTTACCACTCCTTCAAGTCTATTTAACGCTTTATTCAGTAGAATAGCTTATTTAAGGCTTTCAACATACCTAAATTCTAATCCATTGCAAATCTCTTTTATAACTTTCGATATTCTTTCTTAGGAAAGATGTCTTCATGAATCACTGGATTTACAATTGAAAAGTCTATCGTATAAAACAATTCAATGAGCTCCGTTATTGTAGTATGGTCGGTTCTTAATAAGAATTTTCTTCACAGAAGTATCACATAGTAATAATTGGCATATAAAACTTAAAATCTACGTAAAATTATTGTATATGAATCTTAAAAGTAATACAACTCCCAGAAAGACAAATGTTGTAAATGTTTTTGTATTAAAATATGTTCAGTTTTTGTGTCAGAAGAAATTTTTACAGGTTGTGCAGGTTGAACAAAAAGTACTGACAAAAATTCAATAATCTGGTTGCCCGTCGCTGTTGTTGTAGCACTCTCTAACTCAGCTAGGTATAGACCGAATCAAGTGCTCGAACAGGGTACCCATTTTGATAAAACAATTTTATCATTTGCACGTCTTGTTGAACGCTATATTTATCCATGTTAATTTGGCAAAATAAACTGAATAAATGACAGCCAATTCGACAGATTTAGCTGCCAACTGTTAAAGTTATAACAAAAAATAATCAAAAGAAAAAATATTCTTAAAATAATCCAGGGAATAACCCTTTCAAGTTTTACCTTGTGTTTAATAAACACCCAGTATAATACCCCCTCGTATATTTTTAAAAATATTGGGAGCATTGATAGTCCTAAATTTTCCATTTTGTGTTTATTACCTTTCTCATAGACGTGTACATATTGACGGATATACTTGAAAACAGGTTTTTTTATGTGTTGTAAAAACCTACTACTTACTACTATATATGAAGAATGAACGAACATAAACTATACCATATATATACAACATCTTTATTACAGTAACACATATTTACAAAAATAACATATATACAGTATGATTAGTGTTAATCTAGTGTTAAAATTTCGACCAGACTGTCCGATATATACTCCTTTACAGCTACATGTTAATTTATAAATGCCTGATTTTTCCAACTTATTTATAGGGGTTTTACTATTAAATATTATATTACATATTTTGGTTGGGGGTTTTAAAGCTACGCTAATGTTAAGTTTTTTAAGAATGTTTTTAATTTTGTTTGATATTTCTGCGAAAAAAGTCAGTGATTTAAATATTTGATCCTCATTTTTACTTTCCCTATACACGTAGTATATAGGGGGAGTATTGTTTTCGTGATTTTTTTTTGAAAAATTTTTTTTGCGGAAATATCCGTTTTGGGGTCCCCTGAACCCAAAAAACTAATTTCTGGGAAAAAAAAATCTGTGTCTGTGTGTGTGTGTGTGTGTGTGTGTGTGTGTGTCTGTCTGTCTGTCGGTGGACGCTGTATCTCAAAAACGAATGATCCAATTGAGATGAAACTTTAAACTTAAGGTTTTATCGTTATAAACTGGAGCTGAAAAGCTTTTGGTAGAGATTTATAAACCGGAAGTGGATGTTTACTCGAGGCGTTTTTTTGTTTTTTACCAATATTTTTCTAAATATACAAAATATTATGGAACTTCTCAAACAAAAGTTAAAGGGCGTGAAAAATTGAACAAGTTTTATTTAAATATTTTTTTCATAAAACGCCTAACTTTCAACAAAAAAAATAAAGATTGAAAATTTTGACATTTTTTTGTTAATTGCTAATTAACTATTGAAGTTACATGAAACTTATATAACAAATAATTGTAGAGAATTAAAAAGTGAACAAATCATTAAGAATAACATTTTTGCGTAAACCTCATAGTTTTCGAGAAAAATATAGGGAAAGTACTATGATGGCCACATCACCATTTTTAGTATTGGCATATATGTTATTTTTTAATAATATTATTAATAATAAGCAACAACTTAATGCAGTAAAAAAATACATATATGCCAAGTTGTTACTAGATTAAAAGAACATCTAAGTTCATATAACAACGCAAATGACAAATCAACATTTGCAAGGCATTTACGCGAAAATAACCATACTTATAATAAAGATGTAATCCAGGTAATCCACTTTGCCGAAAAGGGATTAAAAATGGATTTATTAGAGGCACTGGAAATTTTCAAAGTAAAAGGTAATCCGGACATCCCACTCATCAACGACCAGACTGACCTGATATATACCTCTCTGTTTAATGCCGTAAAATAATATAAATTGTGCAACAAATGTAATTTTAAGTATTAGTTTGATAATGACCAGCTGAATTGTGTCGAAACTATAGTCACTGAAATAATGAAGTGTGTGATATGGGCAGGGTTTGTTTTATTTTTATTTAAAGTTATAAAATATGTATCACAAAGTGAAAGCCTCTACAATCAAATATTTAAGTAATATATCGTTTTTAATTAAAACTTAAATAAACATCATTAAATCCGCAAATTGGTTTGTAAATAATTAATTTTCAATTAATGTTAATAGGTTAAAAAGTTCAAACACGGAATGGGATATTATAATTGTCTGTAAGATATTTTATTTTATTATTAGTTTATCTTGTTCCAGTATTTTTTGTAATAGTACAGATCCTAGTACTTCATTGAAGGCTACTGTGGTTTTAGGTGAACTGTAAAATTGGATATTTTTTTAAAATATTTCACTTCAAGAAACATTATCCTTTGTTCGTTAAAATGTAGCTGTTGCAATTATATGGCATTATAAAACATTCCTAATGTCCTTCGTATGTAGAAAAAGCTTATATATATCATCCTTAGTCATTCCATTAGATGAAAATCGCTAACAAGGTCCAAGATAGTAAAATAATTGCGTTTTTAGAGTTCATATGCGGTGTGGTAATATGTATGTGTCCTTGAATTTTTTTAAATTTTAAATTTATAGTCGATAACTATTCTTAATTTTTACTTCACGTCTACTCCAGTCAACTTTTTTTGGTACAGTCCACAGGAGTAATAACCTTGACGAATTCGATAGTTTTATTACTTTTTTCATAAATCATAAATTTGTTTTCTATTTCCGCTTGATGAACCGGTGGATATCTATCTATATTATTTAGTATGTATTAGAGTATTGTCAGTTGCTCTGATCAATTGTTTAACTTGGTTTGTAAAAAATAAAGGTATTTTCGGGCATTACATCACGATATTCATAGCCTACGTTTCTGCTTTATTTGATTTCTTGTCCTAAATGATTTTTTTATTTTAATTTTGTATTGCATTGCATCTTATTTATTTGTATCAAATCATAATTTGATTATATTTTGTTATACTCTTGTTATTCAAATCAAATTTTAGATATTTTTGTAAACATATTACTGCTTGAAAATTACTACTCGAAATCTTTGGAATAAGTCTGTTTCAATTAACACTTATTAAAACTGAAATATGTAATATTTATGAAAAATAAACGGTCAATTGAAAATATGGTACAATCTGAGGTTATTAAATAATTGAGGTTTGATGAAAGGTTTTAATTTAGAATGAATCATATTTTATAATGCAGGGAATATATTCCTTCTTACATGTATTCTTCATTATTAGAAGAAATTCTTCTTGTTGATATTCTTTGTATAATTCGGGATTATATGTCTTTTCCTGGTGGTAAAATTCTTTTACCCCTACTTCGGTTAATGAGATTGAAAGTTGTCTTGTTTGTTGTTTAGGTATGTTTATCATCTATATTAATGTTAATTTCATTGTTGTCTAAAATAATTTTGATGTTGGTTAAATTATGTTGGTCTTAATTTAAAAATGATTTTTGAAATTATATAGGTCTTGGTTGAAATTGTCTCGATGGTGTTTAAAATTGTTGTTTGAACTGGTGTTGAAATTAATGTTGAGTAGGTGAATAGGTGTAAAATTGTGTGGTTGATATATATTTAAATTTCTTCTTAAATTAACACTAGGTCAACGTAACTTTTTATTTTAGAAATAGCTATTTGTCCTAATGTAAATTTTCTTATTAGATAAACTATTATGCGTATATGAAGCATTATAAATTATTTGTTTGGTTGTTGAAGTAAAATCACTTAAATTTTCAAAACACTATATTGTTGCGTTTTAAAAAAGCAAAACCACACAAGTGAATATGAATTTTTATCATACAATACCCTCATCAGTTAATATATTGTAAATTATATTTATTTAAATAAAATTCTATTCTATTCTTATCTTTTTTTATTTCTGTATACGTTTTCTTATTTTGTATACAAAATACAAAATCATTGTTCGTTGTTTTCTCTAATTTCAGGACTTGATACATTAGAGCATTGGGACTTTACTGTATTCATTTCATTATGTTAGAGTGATCTAGTTCAGTACCTATGAATATATTCTGTGTTCAGTTTTTTATCAGCGTCGTTATTTTTATATAATATAATTATTTGCTTCTATCTACTTCATTGGCATTAATAAATTTATATATTATTTGTTCACATGTGACTGCTTACTTCAAGATATGTAGTAACAAAATAGTTTAAGTAAAAACTTATATTTAATGTAGTTTGAGTTATATTATTTCTTTCATTTGTGTTGTATTAATAAATTCTATATTTAGAAACCGCAATGGGACTTGAAACTGATGGGACAATCTCTTATATCGAGTTTGAAAAGGTAGTTATTAGGTAGGTATGATTTAAATTAATTATTCATTGACTATGGAGGCTTCTACTTCGTTATACATTTTAATCACAAATTAAACACAATAATTACTTTGTTTTGTATAACAGTTTGTTTTGTATAACTGTTATACAAAACAAAGTAATTATTGTGTTTAATTTGAAATTAATTATTGTTAAGGAACATAATATAATAGCAAAAATATATTTACACTCTCATTAAATGAATGTATGATTCCAAAACAAACTAATAAGGAAATTAATTGACAAAACCATTTAAAGACAAAAAAATTAAAAAAAAATATTAGCCAATATATTTTTTTATTTGTTGATTCGCAGTATTTATTTCAGTTTTATGAATTTTTTTAAAATATGTTAATTTAAAAATAATTACATTTATAATTGTCAATAAGTTTTATTAATGATGATGTAAGAATTGTAATAAATGTTAATACATAATTTATATTAAAATGTCACTTTAGAGGTTTCCAAATCGCAGCGACTCGAGTCTGTACACCACTTTATTATCCAGATTGGATCTTTAGATTAACCAGTTTGAACAAAGAGCAACAAAAATGTTCAGAGATTTGCCACCAATTTATTATGAACGTAAGATTGTCCATATTTTCTTCGATATATTAACTAAATTACATTTATATACTTATACAATAATAAATAAATAATACATTAGTTTATTTGTTAATTTATTTTACAGGTGGTTGATAAACGTATAATTGAATACAGAACAAAAACGACAGAGGAAATTAATGAATTCAATGCGAAAGGTAAATTAAATCATATACGTTGAATTGTAATTGATAAATTTTAATTTTATTTTACATATTCTAGATAAACAGATGATTTTCCTGGATTTGTTGATTCAACACTGTGAAGATTGGTCCAGAGAAGAATTAATGAATGAAGTTAACACGTTTATTGTCGCTGTAAGTTATATATTGATTAATTAGTTTAATTTTCTATTACATCATTCGATAATTAAGAATGTAACTTTGTTTTGTGTAATCGTATTATATGTGACATTTTCCTCTTACCTATTTGAAGGGTGTAAAAAATATGTATTTCCAATTATTACTTACATCTGTTGAATTGCTTGTTAGGCTTATCTAAACAACAACCTTTGTAAAAAATGATTACAAAGAAAATATGAATTATTACACTCCGGTGGTAGCGCATTCGGTTGATGCCGAACTAGCGTTAGCGAGAGTGCAGCAACGTTAGTTCGGGTCAGAAGTTGGATGGATGACCGGTACCATTCACCATTGGCATACAATTAATGGTACTTTAAAGTGACGGGGGCCATCCTTTAAAGTAACAAGCTCATTTATACACACACACAAATAAAATGGCGGAAGGACTTCGTGGCCGATAGCCAAACACTACTACTTTGAATGATTAATATTAATTGGGTATATATTTAATAGAAGTGACGGGGCGATCCTTTGAAGTAACAAACTCGTTTACACAAACATAAATAAAAATGGTTCTCATAATACTTTTCTTGCATTTTTTAATTAAACAGTTTATTCTCAATAAATTGTGCATTAACTTAGCGTACTTTCGACTTACCTTAAGAAATAATTGTTTGAACCCTTGACCAATCACAAGTGACCATTATTTGGAATAGCGCATCTTCGATCAATTAAGTATACATTTCTTAATGATAGAAGCGTTTACTTCAAGGTAAGTCTTGATTAAATTGGGATTGTGACTCTATTTTACCACTATATTTTATAATTTCTACAGTGACTATATATAGGTTATAGGTTAAATATGGTAAGGTGTGTTAGCCTCGTGAACTGAGACCTAACAGATTTATTGTTCTACCCTTGACCAATCACTTCCCAAGTAGTCCCACGTCCTCCATGAACCTGGTAACTTCTTCGTGGGATAATACTACCGAAGAGTGAAAAACACTTGTGAATAATCGCGACACAAGTGCATAGTATGTGCTCAGTTGTTTCATGTGCCAAATCACTTTCCTCTTTTCCCATTTTCCACAGATGGTATCGGAGGGCACAATGCCCTGTCATGAGTCCGGTGAAAGTTCTTAGATCGTTCCTTGTGAGTTCAAGCACCTTATGGCTGTGATGAGTCGTTTTGATTGATGTAGGCCTGGCAAATTGTTCAAGTGCTTGCGTCTTCTATACTCTTCCTATTTTTGCACCACCTCTCTTCTGTGAGCCATGAGAAGTACACGAAACGGCTATTTTCCTATAGGAATGGCATTATCACCCACATGAGGGTCAACAAGTTGTTCTTCACCAGTTGCGACAAGGCATTCTCTAGCACACATATCAATTACAATTGCTTCCGCCTGCAGAATCGTGGGTGTCGTACCCGGAACCATGAAGCTCCTGTGATTTTGGTTAGGGCCAGTCGATATTCCTCGACCAAACTCCTTGACTCTCATCAAAGCCGTTTTGAAGTTCTCAATCAACACCTTAGTAATAGTAATTTTTATTCGAGCTAAAACAGTTGTTTACACTCATCACAATATACATATGTAAATAACAATAGATGAAATATTAGTATAAAATGAATACTTTCGGTACATTAATTCATTGTGGCAAGACTTAGGGCTAAATAGTACAAATATGTTAGTTCGGTATGTTAAAATTAGATTAAAAACCAATAAGTAAAATAAGTCTATCTATAAAAAACAGCAAATTTAAAGTAGTTATAAAATAAAATACACATATGACTAAAATGATCTATAAATAGAATAAAATAAGACAATTAAAAAATGAGATACTATCATAAAGACAAACTACACATTAAAAAATCGATTTGGCAAAACCCTATATATACAGGGTGTCCCATTTTAATCCGCCAGTAGCGATAATTCTGAAACATTGCATTGAATCAAAAAGTGTTTCAAATGAAAAGTTAATGGTTCTGAGGGGGACATCTGATGCCGTAGACTTTGGCCCCCCAGCCCCCCAAGGGGCGGCAACAGGGGGCAACTTTAAAATCTTAAATGGAAACCCCTATTTTTTATTGCAGATTCTGATAGAGGGTTAAAAAGTATGTAAGTTTTATCCGAAACATTTTTTTTATTGGTCGAGAGATGGCGCTGCAAATGTAAAAGTTAGGTTTTTTGTCAATTAAATTGCGAAAATCGTCACGTAATTAACTGTTATTACTTAAGACTTACTCACAACCTTACAAGGTTGTTTTTTTCTCAGCCTGCCCAAATACTACCCCCCCCCTACAAAGACGTAAAGTACTCAAAAATAGCGATTGAGTACTTCTTTTTCAAATTAAATAATGGTAAAATAATTCAAAAAAGAATGTCATTTTTTTTTCAAACAGTGTTTGACCTGGCCCCCCACATAGCTTCCTAAATCCATCGGTCGGATTTACGTCTCGTGTGTGTATGCGTCAGTGTTCCTGTCCGTGTTTGTTTGTGTGTGTGACTCTGTGTGTGGCTGTGTGTTTGACTGTGTTTGGCTGTGTGTTTGGCTGTGTGTTTGGCTGTGTGTTTGTTTGTGTGTTTGTCTGTGTGTTTGTCTGTTTGGTTGTCGTATGTTACATGGGCATTTGAGTGTGCGTGTTCATGCGTGTGCGTGTGTGTGAGTTCGTCGCCGTTGCAATTTCACAAGAACTGCTCGAAATTGTGTCCCTGATGGTCTCGACACAATTCGTATTCGTTTGGCGAAATTCTCCACGCACGCCCGCAACGTATTTGGAGATATTTCATGACAGGCATTAGTTATCCGCACCATCATGTTCTCGCGCGTGGTTGGAGGATCGCGGAAGACGACGTCTTTCAGGTAACCCCAAAGGAAGAAATCAGGCGAAGTCAAGTCGGAGATCGGGGTGGCCAAACAATAGGTCCTCCGCGACCAATCCATTGCGCTGGAAACAGCTCATCCAAATGTTGTCGAACCGCACGAGCGTAGTGTGGTGGGGCACCGTCCTGCTGGAACCACATCGTCCTCCGAGTACGCAAATCGACTTCTTCTAGCAGCACAGGAAGATCATTCTGGAGAAATTCCAGGTACCTCGCGCCATTTAACGTCCTGTCGAAGAGAATGGTCCGATTATCTGCGAGCCGAGAAGTCCACACCACACGTTGACACTCCATCGCTGCTGTGCGTTTACTTGTTGACCCCGTGGGGGTTTTCAGCACTCCAATAATGGGCATTGTGGATGTTGACGAATCCGGTATTCTGGAAAGTGCACTCGTCGGAGAACAGGACGGTGTAAGAATAAACGGTCGCGGTCGATCTGCTGCAAAGCCTAGTTGCAGAAACCCACACGATTGGCGAAATCATTTCCATGAAGTTCTTGAACGCGCATGATGTGATACGGATGGAACTTTGCCGCGCGGAGTAACCGTTGAGCCGTCGATTTCGGTATGCCGATTTCTGCCTGGATTTCTCGGAGACTGATATGCGGATTGAGGTGTACAGCTCCAAGTATGGCGATGGTGCGGGGGTCGTCATCCACAGATTCGCTCGAGGTCGTTGTCGTTGTAGGTGACCTTGGCGCAAACGTCCTTCCAGCCCTCGCATTGTACTGCGAGACGGACACCGACGATCCGGGAATCTTTGGCGATACAGTTCTACTGCATTGGTATAATTGTTCAGCGACTCTCCAATGACTTTTGGGATGTCCACAATTTCGGTCGGTAAGTAGTCCATGATTACTCAACGACTTGGCTTTGCGTACTGAACTCATTTTAAAAACTAAATTTAAAAAAGGAACGAAAATTAAAAAAAATCCAAGAAATCTTTTTTGAATGTAAATAAAACAATCTAGTGCGACGTTAAAAATGTACAATTTATGCACGTCCGATATGGGGGGCCAGGTCAAACACTGTTTGAAAAAAAATGACATTCTTTTTTGAATTATTTTACCATTATTTAATTTTGAAAAAGAAGTACTCAATCGCTATTTTTGAGTACTTTACGTCCTTTGTAGGGGGGGTGGCGGGGGTAGTATTTG